>AYEL01056473.1:0-22018 GCA_000484575.1 Olivierus martensii
GCTTCTGGAGTCGAACACTCGCGACTCCATTCGCAACCCATCACTAGTCACTACCTCTCGGCGGCCCTGAAAAGGTCATACGATCAAGCGATCGGAAATGTCTTTAATTTATGGATTTCCTATTACCAATCTTTACTTTGTCATTATAATAAACTTTACGAACATAAGACTACAAGAATCAGACAAAAATGATAATTTGGCACATCAAGAGTATTGCGTATGGATTTGTAAGCATTTGAATTGCATTGACGAATCGGTATTTACCGATTGCATCACCGTCGAAGTCGATTGCGTCGACTGGAAGCCTATTTGTATTGAACGCATTTCTATTTTGATTTATTCGAAAAAATGTTGATAATGTCTTTATGATATAATTGATGTTTATGCAAGAAATAATGAAAAGGTTATATAATATAAAGATACAACTATACAAACATTACATCAGAACAAAAATGCTAAAAATAGTATCTGACCATCGATGAATCAATTGACAATAAGTAATACAGAAGTCGAGAATTTTCTGCAATTATTTATAGTCAACATGTTGCAGAATGTTTAATTAATAACATTATGCATCATATACAGTTAAGATCGTTTTAAATTTTATTGCATTTTAAAACAGCAGCAACTAGTGAATCATTCATGTCTGGTGAATAGCGCGCCGATTATTTCACTTATTTGCTGCGCTACCGAAAGGCTACTATGGATTATAATTATTTTAATTTCTTAAACTGGAATATTATTTTTTAAATTGATGTTTCACGATTAAAAATAATTATTATTGTCAAAATAATTTGGCATTTATGTGGTAAAAGTTGGAAAAGCAATCCTATCATTGAAGATTCAACCATGTGTAAAATAATCTCTAAATGCTATACGCTATCATCGATTTTGTATATACCGTTGTTTATTAAGAGTAACTATCGACATCTATAAGTTTTATATAAGCTTAGAATATTATTGGAATTTTATATGAATACATTAAAGAAAATTCTGTAAAATATTTAAAAATTTATTGTTACAATTTATTATTATTGTATTATTATCAAAAATAATTTTTATCAATAGATGACGCCACATTCCAACTGGGTGCATTTCTTTATTGGACGGTTTTCTCACTGATGATGATTATTTCTTCTTGAGAATTAGACTGACATTTTTCATTTTTTCCGTGATTGAAAGAATAGTTATTTTTGACCCAATCACAGGAAAACGAACACGTCAAAGTCATTTTTGAGAAGAAATAAACCACTTCTACCGCCACCAGTCTAATCAGTGAGAAAACCGTCCAATAAAGAAATGCACCAGAGCTAGTCCATTTCGTTAAACAATATGGCTGTTCTCATAAAAAAAATGTGTGTTGCTATGGTTGATATTACCATTTCAGAAGATGTTATCCCTCTGAAATGGCAATATCATCTATTAAAAAGATTACTATTATATGTATCACTTATCATTAGTTATTTTATGTAAAAATGTGATTTTCCGAGCTTAAATTTGACGTCGCCATTTTATTTTCCTATAATAGCAGTATTTTGTTATCAGATTACTAAACCTAAACCATTAGTAACTGATTAGACGGACTGCATTTGTGACGAGTGTGACTTCCTGAAATAGAGAAATTCACCCCATGAAAGAATTTTCCATAAAGTAGGACTCGAGAATTAACTGCATCCTCTGACCAGACGGCCGTGGTGGAAGTGTTCTGAGTTGCTTTCCTAGGGGATCCAGATTCAACTCCCGGATCCCATATCTCGAATTTTTTCAGGAAGTTGGGATCAAAATCAGTTCGCAGACGTAATTTAACCCCATTCTCCACCTGATAGCTGAACTCCCACTAGGAGTGTGGGCATAGAAATGATTCTCTGCTAAATACTAGTATAATTCATAAGTAAAGGCCACTAAGTACATCAAGTGGCCCGTCGATCCCCGTCCTCCACAATCCGGCTGACCCCTCCGCAAGGGTGGGCAACCTGTGGAAGGGCTTGTTTCGCCCCGCCACATAACGTCATACACTATTCTTGTAGAATATTATCTGTTGACCAAAAGTGAAAAGCTTCACATCTTCACAGGATATGGCGACTAAACTAAAACTGAACCTAATAAATCTAGATATCAAGCGTTTTTATTTTTGTGATTTCCAAGACTCCATTTTAAATGTCTATTTATAATACATGTTCATTGTAATTTTAATTCGAGATTCCACAAAGAAATGATTTATTGTATATAATAATTAGGTACTATCTATGTAAACTCCAGTGTACAATATTATTTATTTTTATTTTTTATTTTGGATTTACTTTATATTTTCAGAAATGATAATAATAGCTTATCTTGATAATTAACTCCGTAATTATATTGTTATTTTTCTAACCTATGTTTACAATCGATTAATCTGTCTGTAATTTAATAATGAAATCAGGCCTAAACATCGAATTCGTTTCATTTCACTAAAATTCAATATTAAGGCTGTCAATTATTAGTCGATTAAGTATCTTTTTTTTGCTTATTTTACGCCCCCTTTCTAATCGGAGATTACTAAGGGGGTGGGGCCAGTTCCAACCACGGGCTGCACCCACACCCGTGGCTTGTAGAATATTATCTGTTGACCAAAAGTGAAAAGCTTCACATCTTCACAGGATATGGCGACTAAACTAAAACTGAACCTAATAAATCTAGATATCAAGCGTTTTTATTTTTGTGATTTCCAAGACTCCATTTTAAATGTCTATTTATAATACATGTTCATTGTAATTTTAATTCGAGATTCCACAAAGAAATGATTTATTGTATATAATAATTAGGTACTATCTATGTAAACTCCAGTGTACAATATTATTTATTTTTATTTTTTATTTTGGATTTACTTTATATTTTCAGAAATGATAATAATAGCTTATCTTGATAATTAACTCCGTAATTATATTGTTATTTTTCTAACCTATGTTTACAATCGATTAATCTGTCTGTAATTTAATAATGAAATCAGGCCTAAACATCGAATTCGTTTCATTTGACTAAAATTCAATTAAAGTTCAATATTAAGGCTGTCAATTATTAGTCGATTAAGTATCTCTTTTTTTTGCTTATTTTACGCCCCCTTTATAATCGGAAATTACTAAGGGGGTGGGGCCAGTTCCAACCACGGGCTGCATCCACACCCGTGAAGGGGGCAGGATGATGAAGGACGGGGATCACCGGGCCGGGCCCAGTACCCCGAAAAACCGGGACGCGAGCCCGGATCCTCCTGCGTGGCACTACTACAGTGTTTACCACTCGGCCATCCGGCCGAGTGGTAACACTGTCTATTAATTGAAATCCACAAAAACATTGGTACAAACGCAGTTACGATTAATTGAAATTCACAAAAACATTCAACAATAGTCCCAAATTGTTCGGATTAGCCGCGCGGAAACGCTTCGGCTTTCCATTCTGGAGCACCCAAAGGCGACCGGAGTCGGCCGGATTGGCCGCGTGGAAACGCTTCGGCTTTCCACTCTGGAGAACCCGGGTTCGAATCTCGGCTCCCATCCCTTGAAAACATTTATCATAGGGACCCCATGATAAATTTACGGTCCGGGCACAGCCCATCCATCCCCGTCCTCCACAATCCGGCTGACCCCTCCGCAGAGGTGGGCAGCACCCCGTCCTCCACAATCCGGCTGACCCCTCCGCAGGGGTGGGCAGCCTGTGAAATCTAAATCCATATAAAAGTCATAGGAATAGGTCCTTGTTTCGCCTCGCCTCTTACTGAGTAGTGCTTGTTTCGCCCCGCCACTTAGTATACTCCCTGAATGGAAAGTGGCGGCGCCCCGCCACTTAGTACTCTTACTGAGTGGAAAGTGGCGTCATCTGTAACAAAAAATCGGCCTGACATATGCCCTGCCTGAGGTACGAGTCCTCTATAAGGGTAGGCGACCGGATGGCCAAGTGGTAACATGGCATGCTATTGAGGATTCGGATCTAGTATCATCTGAAAAATTTTTTCGGGGATCCCGGCCCGGCCCGGCGATTCCCGTCCTTCACCACCCGGTCACCCTCCACGCTCATTATAATTTTAAATTTTATAAATTATTATCATTATAAACATATAGAAATATATTATTTTGCTTGTTTTGTTAATTTTAAATTTGAATAACCACTGGTGTGGATACAGCCTGTGGTCAGATCTGGCCCTGCCCCTTAGTAATCTTACTGACTGGAAAGAGGCGTAAAAAATTCTGTAGGACCCTGATTCGATTCTTGGGTTTCATCTTTTGTAAATATTTTTTATGGATCTGGGTTTGACCAATCCTTCCTCTCGTCCTTCGCAATTCGGTCGAGAGGAGGGTAGCCTGTCGAAGGACTTGATTCGCCCCGCCATTTAGTATTGTAAATGAATAGAAAGAGATGATATCTGTATCCAAAAAAACCCTCATGAGCTATCTGAATGGCACAAAAAATAAGTGTTATTCTTTATTCTAGAGCAATTCCCGCATCCCACATTTTCAGAGTTTTTCAGGAGAGGTTTGAGTCGAATCTGCTCCTCCATCTAACGGCTGAGCTCAGAGGATATGTGCGGCTCATGGTGGACACTAGAAAGTCCTGTTGCTTAGTACTGGGTGGAAAACAGCGTAGAACTATACTAGAAAAATCACGTGAATTAAATACAGGATTGGATATGTTTTTCTTGAGATGTTTTATTCTTTTTTGGTAATAGAGGTCACTTTCTATTCAGGCATATTCACTGGGCATCTTCATTCAGGTAGCGTATTAAACAAAAAGTTTGTCGGCCGGATTGGCCGCGTGGAAACGCTTCGGCTTTCCACTCTGGAGGACCCAATCTCACTGATTGGAAAGGGGCATAAAAATGCATAAAAAATAATCATCAGTGTATGGTAGCTTTTAAAATTAAATATTGCAACAATTTAATAAATATTTTAGAAAATGAATAAATTTATTAAATAATATTAATACATAATAATTTAAAAAATTAAATATTATATATATTTTTATTTAAATTAGAATATTTTAAATGACGATTGCAGCACCTCTAGTGATAAAATGAGGAAGTAGAGTTTGTTGTGGAACATATTAAGATGTTTGTGATTTGTTAATCTTTATGAAAAATGTCGTGTAAACTGTCGAAACTTTCATGTATCAGCGATTTGAGTAATGTTAAACGTATTCTGTTTCCGAATTACAATCCAGAAAACAAGTATGAAGACGAAAATTTTGATTTATGGGCCGAAACTGAATGGGGCGAGGATGAGAGAAAAGAAACAGATGAGAAGGAAGAAAATTGGTTAAACGAGTGTCTTGTTGCTTTATCTCCAGCTTCCGATGTGCTTGTTCTTGCTCTGCGGCAAAAAGCCGTATTTTTGACATCCAAATGGTGTGTAGGTGAGGAGAATGATAAGAAGATGAAATTTCTAATTACTTATGGCGATCATCTTACTCATGATGATTATATCACGTCCCTCCTGTGTCTCCCTATTGCCTCTCAAAAGAAGACTTTGTCTGGTGGTGTAGATTGGACATGTATTGTAGTTGGTTTTAATTCTGGCTATGTGAGGATTTATACTGAAAAGGCAGAATTGCTTTTGTCACAACTCCTACACGAAGAACCTGTCAACAAACTAAAATGTCAGATATACACTTTCTCCAAATCTTCATTCTTGTCTGATCATCAGGCTGATGAATTGCTAATTGTTTATGGTTCTGTGGTGGTTAGTGTAGATGGGTTCAGCCTTTTACAGACTTTGAGAGCTTGCAGAAGTCAACTGGCCAGAGTGGCAGCTGGGAAATGGGAAGTGATTGAGGCACCTCCTCTCACTTATAAAAAATGGAGTTTTCAAGAAAATAATAAAATCAACGATTGTGATAGTATTGGTATAGTAACTTCGAATTCTTTTGATTATCTTTCCATGCAATCTCTCCGTAGTGGTTTTCATGCACCTGTAAGATCTAGTGTGTCTGTTGTTAATCTGTATTTGACTGTAGGCTGTAATCCTTACATAGGCTTTTATCAAGCTACAGAGGAGGGGTCTCAATTGTTTCTGTCTGATGTAGCACATGCTGTTGCCAATAAACTGAAATCATTTTTTATAAATGCAACTGCAGGTAGTTTACTCAGTTGGAATCAACAGCCTAGTAAAAAGCAAAAGATAGAACCTCCTACTACTATTCCACTCAAACATGGATTATTTGACAGAAGAAGGCATGGAATTACTATCAATATCTCTCCAAATAAAATGTTAGCTGCAGTTACAGATGCTTTTGGACGAGTCATATTATTTGATGTTCAGAAAGGCATGGCCATTCGCATGTGGAAAGGATACCGTGATGCCCAATGTGGATGGATTCAAGTAGAAGACAGTGTTGAAGAGAAATATCAACATTCACCACGTAAAGCTTTATTTTTAGTGATATATGCACCTCGTAGAGGCATTTTAGAATTATGGTGTTCTCAACAAGGACCACGTGTGGCTGCCTTTAATGTTGGCAGGTCTAGTAAGTTGCTTAGTCCAGGTCATTGCTTGATGGGTCTCAATGCTGCTCATATTAATGTGATAAATTTTCAGACTCATCCATGTTTCTTATTGAGTGCTTCTGGAAGTATATATACCATTTCAGTGCCATTTCACTGTGCTCTTAGTGATAGAAATAGTAAACGTGCAAGAGATATCCATCTTCTTAAAGAATTTAAAACTTTGTTGAGATCTAGTAAGGATAAAAGTAAAATGATTAGTGACATCACTAAAATATTATTAGATATTAAAAGTGCAAATATGAAACAGCAAGCTATAGATTCTCTTTTAAGGTGTAATACCATAACAGTAGAGATTGTGAACTTGGTTGTTAAAGAGTTAACTTCGTATCTGGTAAATGAAGATGTTGAGCAGCTTGACTACGAAAGCAAACTTTTATTACAGACTTGCTACAGAGTTGAAAGATTAATCACTACATATGAAGCCATCAATGCCATAAATCAAGATTTCATTCCTGAAGACAAAAGTAATTTTTTGGATATAGATTTGATCTCAAGCAAGTTAAATACTTCCGAAGCAGAAGTTGGACGGATAATGTCACTTTTGGCACTCTATCAATCTATGCAGAGTGCTTGTCAAAAAAAAGTTAGGTTCCTTGATAATGAAGAACGTTCTTCAAAGATATCATTTTCTAATTTTGTGCACACTTTTATAATAAGTCAGAGTCATTTAGTTAAAAATGATAATGAAGAAGTTTTAACAACAGAATTAACTATTAATTTGAATCCTTCAGCATCAGAAATAGAATTAGCAAATACAGGAGAGTTTCTGTTTAGTTTTTGTATCCAGAATGAAAATTCTCTATCTGATTTTAAAGAAATTATAAAATACAGCAGAATATCTACTAACAGTCTGATTACAATATTAATTTATTATTGGTTATCTGAAAATATTTATCAATGGCAAGAATGGGTAAATTTCCAGCAAATTCTAAGGCATTTCTGCACTGTTAACGATACTCAGGTAATGAATACAGATTCTTTTCCTTGGGATAAGGTTAAAGTGTTGTTATCCCAGAGCACTAACAATATTGCAGCATATATTGGTGCAGTCATAACTCGTTCAGTTTCAATTGAAGTTGCATCCTCATTTAATACTGTAACAAAACACAATACTGAGAAAAGTGAGGATGATAGCAATGAAAAATCTGAAAATGCAGAAGTTAAAGAAGAAGAAAAAGAGGGAAGTGATGAGAGTGACTGGGAAGCAATATCTCTAGATGTTGAACAATGGAGCTTATTTGTTAAACAGCTTGAAGATGTTTTAATATTAAGTATCCTTTTAAAGAGTAGACCTTGTACAAAAATTCCTCTTTCAAATAAAAAGATAAATATTTCACTTTCTTCACTGCAGAGTGGTGGACCAGGCATCATGACTGATTTAGTTGCTGCATGGTGTGTTGAAGTCAGGATTGATCCAGAAATATTAAATACCTATACAGTTGAAAATGAAGATATTTTTTCACATATTACTGATCAGGATATTGAAAAAACGCAGAGTTTAAGCGTGATTAAGGGACTATTAGGACAGGTAAGAAAAAGATTTCCAAGAAGTATGGATCCTGATGCTCTATTAGCCAATTGTTCCTGGGAGTATATGGTCCATTGGGATAAAAATCATGATATAACATCCCATTTAAAATCTGCTCTTCAGTGTTTATGCCTAGTAATGAGTGCCATTTTGAGAAGTGGTGTTGCTTATATGATGTGGAAGACCTTTGTTCACAAGAGGTTTGAAGGCTTAGTTATGCTTATTGAAAAAGTGGGTAAAACGCCAAAAGATCGTCTTTGTAGAAGAGATGTAGAAATAAGTGATGTTTATCTAGAAAATTTTGTAGATTTTTGTTTCCAATTATTAGAAATTCTTTTAGAAGCCAGTGTTATATCAGAAGTGGAAACAATACCGATGTTCCCACCAGAGGAAATGTGGAAAGGTCGAGATGTACATGGACCTGCACCATTTGTTACCCTAGCACTTCAGCAACCTAATCCTAATTACAATCTTACACATCATCATTTTCTTTTAGCTAATTTGTTACTCTTCATCATTGCTTTTCAACAAAAAAATGTTCGTCCTCTCACTTTTTATGATTCAAGGGGAAAAAGTGCATTCTTCAAAGATTTGCATTGTAATATTAATATTCCTGTGAAGGGACTTGATACTAGTATAATGACATGTAGGAAACAATTTTTATTGGGTACTGCTACTGCCATAGCCCGAAACATAACTCAAAATGATAAATATAATGGCATAATATGCACTACATCAGGCGAAGTTGAAGCAAGCAAGTGGTTTAATCGCCTTGTTGACATGAGCCGCGGATGGGATGTTGATCCAGATGAAGTCAGAAAGCATTATGTATATGAATTGTATAATTGTGGTCATGATACATTAGCAAAAGAAGTAATGCCAACAGTGACTGACAAAGTCGTTTTAGGCTTACAGCTTTTAGTTTTAGCCGGTCAGAGAGTATATAGTGTACTACTGAACTCAGATGACACAGCAGTAAAATTGACTCATCTCCCACCTTCTCTGTCCTCCTGGTTAAAATCTTTAGATAAACCCTTTACTTCCTCTGTTCCTTTATCCTTAACTTCAGTTTTGTTAGAAAATATCGTAAACTTTCTTCCTGAAAACTGTAGTGAGCAGCAGATGGCATTCTTATTGTTAGAAGCGGTAAATGATCTAACAGATCACAGTTAATTGGGAAAAATATATATGAGGTTGTTAACATTGGATGTTTATTCAAAATGGTTTAAATTTTGTTTTGCTGTTGTTGTTATTTTTACGTATTTTTCCATGGCCTAATTTTATTGATTTATAATTTTACTGTTAAATCATGTTAAGAAAAATTTTTATCTGAAAAAGAATAATATATAATGTAGACATTATTTTTCATTTTAATTCTGTAGAAATTTACAAACAATAAATTATAAATTGATAAAAATGTGTTTGCTTAAAGGAATTTGTATAAGTGGGTGATCGGTTAACGAACATAATCCGTTCCAAGACAATGTTCGTTATCCGACAGTATATGCATATACTATATATATCTATATATTATAGGACAATTAAGACTAGATATATTTTTTGAACTTTATTGATTTGAAAGAAATTAAATATAGCAATGTATTTTAAAAATGAACTGAAATTTTTAGTAATGAATTTTAATTGATCATCAGCGACTATCATTTATTCAACAAGAAGCCCATTACAGTGGGTGATCGGTTAACGAACATAATCTGTTCTAAGAATATGTTCATTATCCGAATGATTAATATAAATGGAACATCTTTGCTTGGAATGACAAACAGTGAAGCCATGGAAACATTAAGACGTGCCATGAGTCAAAAGAATGGAATTAATCCAACATCAATCAATCTTTCAATATCTCGTCGAATTCAGTCCACATCTCAACAAACTAGAATAAATAAAACAGATGATGATAATCATCATGAAAGAAATTCTTCTGTTTTGAGTAATGTTACAAATTCAGATTCCTCTAGTACTTCAGTTAAAAACATTAATATTGGAAATATTTCTATAGAAGATAGTTCATTAATCAATGATATTTCACATAATACTATGAAATTTTTATCAAAAGATGTAAAAGCTGAGAATTCTGAAAGAAAAACTGATATTAGAGAGAGAGAGAACTCTGAAAATAAAATTGTCAATGATAGATTAACTGGTGAACTTTATAGTCATAGTAAACAAGAAAACTGGAATATTAATAAAGCATTACATGCAATGTCAGAAAACAGGATAAAAGACAATTCTGCAACTACGCTCAAAACACCATCAGGAGAAATGGTTTTAATTGAAAACGATGTTCAGCATTGGCCATCTCATGGACAGCCATACAATAAAAGTGATGTTTCAAATAATGTGATACCTTCTAAATCTGAATCATCTGATTTGGGAACTGAAAAAACAGAAGTTAAATATGACAGCCAGTATGTATTTTATATTTTATTTTAATATACTCATATAATTTTCCCATAAATATATATATGTTTTTAGAGTAAAACTTGATTATAACAAGCATCATGATACTAGAAAGAATTTTGATTATTATAAATGTTATTTATTATATCTGAAAGTGTAAAAATGCCCACTTGTAAATGAATTATTTTTATGCCTTTTACACACTAATACTGTATTTGCCTCATTTAATTTCTTATTTTTATTCTGTTTTGGAAGCCCTGCAGTATGAAAAAGGAAAATAATGAAATTTTAATAAAATATATTAAAATATCTTTATTAGGTCAAATATAAAATAAAAAATCAATAATAATAAATATAAGTTGCCAAATATTTAAATCCAGAAATAAGTCAATTTATAGAAGGGCATTCATTACCAATAGTCTGCCATCTTGCTTATGGCTATAAAGCATTTTAAATACTGTCTACATTTATGATGCTTTTTTGCTGAACTATTTCATTTTTTCCATGCATAATATAAAATGCAATTTTTAGACTAAGATTGATATTAGTAAAAATTCTTTTATTTGTGTTTTAAATTAAATAAATTATAATATGGAGTCCTATAATAAGTACACAGTTTATATAATGTGTAATGTTATTTTTATTAATTTTTAATGTAGATAATACTATATCACAGTCTACAAAAAATACAATATATTGATGACTCATGGAGTTGGGATACTGATCTACACATAGGGCAATTAGTGTTGACTGGATGCATTTCTGTTCATCCATTACAACAAAACTATCTTTGTATGTTTTGGTTTTACTTTTCAATCTGTTAACTCACTGTATGAATAATACTCATGGAGATTTCCAAAGTTTTAAAAATTTTTAAAAATTTCCCTGACACTCAAGATGGGAAAATTATTTGAAGTTTTTAAATTTCTTTTTCTATATCTTGAGAGGATAATTATATAAAGGGAGAAAAATTATAGTAATTCAAGAGATAATTTACAAAATTTGATAGTCTAATAAGAAAAGTAAAGGTTGTGTGTGACATAATTTTCAGTCAAATGTGCAAATGTATGCTTAATGCTACAAATAAAATAAATATGGTAAGGATAACTGATGATTTTATGTAAAATTTAGATTTTTAATTTTGATTCTAATTTTAATTCTTTTATCTAAGATATATTATAAAGAAATAAATTTGGGACATTTATAAATCTTTCAGATATTGCATCTAAAATATTCCACCAATATTTAATAATATATTTTATATATATTTATAAGTAATTAAGACAAAAATTACTTTATTTTTTTAGATAGGTATTCATTTGATTGTTAAATTCAGGAAGTGTTCAAATTTTTATATATAAGCATAAATAGACCATACTTTCAATTAGTATTTGCTTGTTATAACCATGATCTCATTGTTTCTTTGGTCGTTATAAATGACTTTAACTATAAACATACATATAAAATACAAATAGATATGACCCCTATATATATATATATAAACAAGTTGTCCTCTGTTAATGATTGGAATAAAATCAAACCATGAATTTCTTATATCAAAATAATAAAAAAGTTCATATAAATATAGGCTGAAAATATGACACATTTAAGAGAAATATGCACATTTTATAATAGCACTTTTTATAAAATATCATAAAGAAAATGTGTTTAATCAATGCACATATTTGCATATCTCATAAACTGAACATATATATATGTCAGAAAATATATATACAAATAAATAATGAGTACTCCTCTATATATTTATAGAAGGATCCTCATTAATATAATATAAATACAGCATTATATTCAATTAATAGAAATTATGATGCTGTATTTAAAATCTATATAATATACAGTGAGTGATCTGTTAATGAACATAATCCATTCCAAGACAATGTTCGTTATCCGAATTGTTCGTTAACCGATTATCGATTTACCATAGGTTTTTATGGGAATTTGATTAATTCGTTCCAGAGAGACCAAAAAAAAAAACATTATATAATTTCTTACTAGGCTTATTTATATGTAATAACAATAATATATACATACATAATCTTGCATTTTCATCTATGTTTATTTTCCTATAAAGAATCTGTCCAATATCGATAACTATTCTCTCTCCTTCAGGATTTTTCGGAAGTGATTAATAGTATTGTCGTGGTAGAGATCCCCAAGCCTATTGATCTCAACCTGGTATGGGTGCTATTCTAAGACCAAAAAATTGTAAAATCTCTCTCACCTTCTTTAATAAATCTTTGATTTGTTTTACGTTGTCTCCTAGTTCATTTTAATCGGGTAAAACTACTGTTCTCCCATCCTTACAAATAAGTCCACGAACGCGCGAAGCCTAACCTTTCATTCTGTTAGGTTAGTTAAGCCGAAATATCCTCATGGAATATTTATATCTGGCGGCGGCCACTTATAGAATCGCCATCATAACAGGCTGACTAATACCATGATGGGGTCAACCGGAAGATTGAAGGATGGATGTCAACGGGCCGGGTCCAGATCCCTCCTGAAAAACTGGAGGAGTGGGACCCCCGGATCCTCCATATCTGGCGGCGGCCACTTATAGAATCGCCATCATAACAGGCTGACTAATACCATGATGGGGTCAACCGGAAGATTGAAGGATGGGTGTCAACGGGCCGGGTCCAGATCCCTTCTGAAAAACTGGAGGAGTGGGACCCCCGGATCCACTAGAATGGTAAGCCACAGCTTTACCACGCAGCCATTCGGCTGTCCTGTCATTCCGTCAGTCCGCGGGTCCCACAGTTTGTTCTGTGAAGTGTTTGGTCAGTCCGTGGGTCTCACAGTTTGTTCTGTGAAGTGTTCGTTATCATTTCGTCAGTCCGCGGGTCCCACAGTTTGTTCTGTGAGATGTTCGTTATCCGAATGTGTTCGTTAACCAAACATAAAAATCTTTCGAAAAAGTGTTCGCTATCCGAACTGTTCGTTAATGAGGTGTTCGTTATCCGAACATGTGTTTGTTAACCGAACATAAAAATCGGGAAAAACCACTGTTAGTTCCATGAGGTGTTCGTTATCTGAACATGTGTTCGTTAACCGAACATAAAAATCTTTAAAAAGGTGTTCGTTAACCGATCACCCACTATTTCGGATTTTCGTTGGATGTCAAATAACAGTACAAGAAATTATCGCAAAAGGCCCAAAATAATAATTATTATTTTGGGCCTTTTTTCTTTGCGATAATAAATAAATAATGAATAAGTCTGACCGGGGATTCCAGTGCCCACACCTCTGAGGGGATCAGCTGAGATTTAAGGATTCATTCGGATCTAGAAAAAAACTGAAAGTGCAGGACACGAAATTAAAAATAAAGAAATTGCGATAATAAATAAATAATGAATAAGTCTGACCGGGCATTCCAGTGCCCACACCTCTGAGGGAATCAGCTGAGATTTAAGGATTCATTCGGATCTAGAAAAAAACTGAAAGTGCAGGACACGAATTGAATCCTGCAGGGTGGAAACAGCACGCTTCCATTGCAGACATCCAGTTGATCTGAAAATAATTCAATCTGTCCATACTTGGAAATTTTTCTTTGTTATTTATTTAGGAGTATATTTTCATTTAATCTATAATGATTAAAATAATATTTCCCAATATATTGATAATTTAATACAGGAAAATTTGAGCTAGATGGCCAGCTTTCGGCGGTTGAGATTGTAGCCACCAGCACAGTTAGCTACAAATTTCTTTATTAAACATTATAATACTAAGTTTATGAAACAGTTTCACATTGTTAATTAAATAAAGGAAAGAAATTGCTAATTAATATCTGTTTTCGGGATTTTTTCACTTTAGAATGCTCAGCTGATAGAAAATCTGGAGTCTATCTGACATTTATGATCAAAACATAATTTTCTAGCCACCTAGTAGATGTTACACAAAGAGTGGCGAAATTAAATATCACTGGCCATAGTCATGGTACACAGATAGCCATTTTACACAGTTTAAAAATCCCGCAATATGCTTAGGCGGATAATAAGATGGCCACGGCTTGCAGGTTGGCCACCAGCACAAATTTTCCTGTACTATATATAATTCCTTGTGCATGATTCAAAAGTATAAATATATTTCTGCTTACCAATTTGATTAATAATGTAATAACAGAACTATCACTTGAAAAATCCGGGTTTCACATTTTCAAAATTTTATCTGAGTCTAATCCTGGCCATATATTTTCAATTTTCATCTATCTTTTCATCAACTGAATTTATTTTATGGATATTAACATTATTTTCCGAACCAAGTGATCCAGGATTGAATCCGAAACCCATACTTTGGAAAATTTTTACGAATTCGGACTCTGTTGTGAATTTCTCGAACACTTTACCAAGAGTATGGTTAGATCTTGGTAGAATTTGAAATTGGAAGGTTAATTAAATATTAGAAAATGGCCAAAAAGTAGTGTTAAAAAATAACACTATGACACTAATTATTTGACCAATCCCATTTTTTTTTGTCAACAGATGACGCCACTTTCCACTCAGTAAGAGTACTAAGTGGCGGGGCGAAACAAGCCCTTCCACAGGCTGCCCACCCCTGCGGAGGGGTCAGCCGGATTGTGGAGGACGGGGATCGACGGGCCGGGCCCGGACCCCATGATAAATATTTTCAAGGGGTGGGACCCGAGACTCGAACCCGGGTCCTCCAGAGTGGAAAGCCGAAGCGTTTCCACGCGGCCAATCCTGCCAACTACATTATGGATGGCCCATTTCGTGATGGAATCTAATATAGTTTTACTTCTGGGTATCTGATAAAGATAAAATGTGCAATAAACATTATAAAATTCCGAGAAGTTTAGGTGTTTTGGAATTTTTTATAGAATTTCAAAAAGAAATTAATATGGTTCTTCGGGTAACCGGACGGCCGAGTGGTAACGCGTTGGCGTGCCACGCAGGAGGACCCGGGTCTGGTCCCGGATTTTTCGGGGTACTGGGCCCAGCCCGGTGATTCCCGTCCTTCACCGTCCGGTCCCTCCACGGGTGTGGGTGCATCCAGTGGTTGGAACTGGCCCCGCCCCCTTAGTAATCTCCCTGATTGGAAAGGGTGTAAAAAAATTATATTAATATAGAAACGCATAATCTAATTCACACAGAGAGTAAAATATGCAAAAAAAAATAATAATATGGTTCTTCGAATGAAATCATTTGATTTGGATGTTAAAAGAATGATAATATAAATAATTATCAAATTAATTGTTGTCAACAGCAGGTCGCAAAATGAAATTTAAAATTAATATTTAAATAATCTAGTACATCTGAAAGAGTTTTCGTGTTGGTGAATAAAATTTGCACGCAGTTCTCTTCTAAATTTTGACAACTACATTACATTATATTATTTTTTCTTCAAAAAACAGAGTAAAAATACTTATAATTTAAACTGATAAAATTTTTCCTATTTGAAAAAAACTAGTATTTGCATGAGCATTTGAAAGAGAAATTTATGTTTGGGCTATAGTTTAGTGCCTGTTTTCGAAAGAATCTGGTAATACATAAGGCGGGAACGTCAATTTGTTTGTTTACAACTGTCACTTAAAGCCATTGATGTTGTAAGTTAGTTGAATAATGAATAATATGAGTATTAAAGACAGAGAAACGAACTTTTTTTCGTTGTTAGAGAAGTGAGCAAAACTATTTTATACTTGTATAATTTTGATATTTAATGAAAATTAATTAATTTATGAATACGTAATGCAAATACATCAGTAATTTGCAAATGTAAATTGCAAGTTTTCTTGTATTAATAATTTTTTAGTTGTTCGTAAACTAAGATGATGCAGTTTTCAGTTACGTGAATATTAAAACTTAAGTAAAAATATTCAAAATGCTAAATAAATAAAACAAGATTTTACTTTTAATGCCGCTACTCTCTATGCAGAGTTAAATATTTTGGTCAATTTTAATAAATGCTCTGACAATCTGAAATGTTAATGTTATTGTTAGTAATTATTTTATATATCAGTCACTCAATGAAATCTGAAGTACAAATCAGTCAATGAAATCAGTAAAAAAGTTTGCTGTTTTACTATAATATCATAGAGAAAACATATTCCATATTTTTACTGATTCTTATGAGCTTATGATAGGTTCAAAAAATGGCTGCTACTAGATATCTTGTGATATAGTGGCTTAAATAAATATAACTTGATTGAACCTAAAGAGAATCAGGAAGGATTCTAGTTGAGCCATAGCACGCGGATCTATACATTAGCGAATTGAAGATTCGCGGCCCACCGACTGATGTATAAAATATGAATCGACAATTCCGTTGTATTAAAGATTCACTCGAAAACTTCTGGGCTATCAAGATGTTTTTATTGAATCTATAATAATCAAAAAGTAAGAATATAAAAGATGTTTTATTAGAATCTATCATATAATCAAAAACTAAGAATATAATTTCGAAGTGACGACGGCCGTTTATCATATATCCACGTGATATGGCTTAACTAGAATCTTACCAGAGAATCAACTACAGATTTTCATTTTCTATTGATTATCAAGATACTTATCTTAAAGACTAAGTCATATTAATAGCCAAAAATAAAGCATTTTGGAACTATTTCAATGTTTTTATATGAATTTATAATCCAAAATAGCTTTATAGCTTGTTTTGCATTATAAATTTGTATGAAAACATTCATAAATATTCATATTTATCCATATCATATAGAATAAATTTTTAACTTTTCATATAACAAGTATTTGAGATATTCAAAGATCTGGGTATCTCAGAAAGAACGTATATTCGACCATTAACCTTGAAGAAAGTTTTAACTGTTTAGTAACTTGCAATTATTTAGTGCAATTTTTATTGTTTAATAATTTTAGAATTGTATCAAATAAGTTAGCACTGAAAGCAAATAATAAATAGATTTGCATGTTCAATATATAGTATGAGATATACATTTCAGATTGCTGGAAAGAAACTTGCATATTGATTTAAAAATTACAAAATCTAAACTAGCTTATAGGACCTTCATTAAAATTAAAGTGCAGAAGTGCTTTTGGGCTGGACTGCCCCTCATCAGCTGCACAGAGAAAGTGAGCGTTAGGTCAGGTTCTCCTCCTAACGCTCACTTTCTCTGTGCAGCTGATGAGGGGCAGTCCAGCTTGAAAGTGGTCCTGCACTTTAATTTTAATGAAGGTCCTATAAGCTAGTTTAGATTTTATTGTATTTAATTAAGGACCTAGTTGTCACTTTTATCGATTTAAAAATTCATTACCCAAAATTGTAATAAGAATTAAACCACTATCTTGATAAATAAATACTAATTGTAGCACTAAGACAGGTATAGTAAAATAAACAACTATACAATTGCAGAAAGTACTTTTGGTTTTATTAAACTCACTTCAGTCTGTGCACAAGTGTTCAAACAAATAGCAATCAAAAGAATAATAGAATAAAAACTTAAAATTTAAAATTAAATGTTTGACATAACATTTAAGCAATTTACTTTCTGCAATTGTATAGTTGTTTATTTTACTCTACCTGTCTTAGTTCTATGATTAGTATTTAAGAAATTGTAAAACAATACTATAGTTAAAGCAAAATAAATTTGTTTCTTTTTTACTATAATGCTATTAATAAGTACAAAAGTTTATTATTTAGGATTCATCATCATGATATATGATAAAATGTTTAAATTAGCTGTTTTACTAAAAATTATACATGCTTATACTCATAATATAATTAATATTTTATCTTCAAAACACACAACAGAAGTAATTTATAAAATAAACACTCTAATAGGCGAAGTACTTTCAGATAGATCCAACTTCAGCAACTTATAAAACCACAGAACATCAACTATTCTATAACCATAGAGAATATACAATGTTCTGTGGTTTTGTAAGATGCTGAAATTTGATCTATCTGAAAGTATTTTGCCTATTAAAGTATTTATTTTATAAAATACTGCTGTTGTGTGCTTTGAAGATAAAATATTAATTAGCTGTTTTATTGTGTTAAGGATATATTTACAGATTTTTTTTGAAATTGTATTTATTTTGTTCGAATTTTTAATATGGGATACTCATAATGTTGATATCTATTTTATTTGAAATGAAAAGCGATTTAGAAAATTTAATATGGTAATATATTAATAATTGAACGTAATGCTTGCCAAATTTTAATCCCTTCGATATAATTCAATGGAAATTTTAATAATTTTAAAGAATTTAAACTTATTTTAGTTCCATCTCATAATAAATATACTAATGATTAAATCAGAGTAGTGCCATCTGTGAATTAATGATTAAACTAGTATTTATTAAGTTATCTGAAGAAAATGTCTGCCTCTGCCATGATCGAATCGGGGATCTTTGGGATACCATTTTTATGTCATAACTGCTAAACAGCCGAGGCTACCTTACAGATTGGCTCGTCAGATATTAATTTAGGATTAATGTTTGATCATAGACATCAGACTCTGCCAATAGATATATTCCTAACTGGGCTTTTTCAGCTATAGGCCCTCAATGGCATTAGCTAAACAACAAATCATCATCAGGCACAGTCATCATAGCATCAAATATTTTTGCCGAACTTCAAGGGAATTACTCAAATCGAATCTAATACCTGCCAAATTTTGATAAAGCAAGTGAAAAAAATAAAAATTAATAAAACAAGAGCATTTTAACAATTTAATAATCAGATTTAACAAAGGAGACTATAAATTTAAGAATTTTGCATTTTTATGTGAAAATTTATTATACCAAGAGAACTGCCAACTAAGAATGAAAACTAAGAAAATTATCACCTCGAGCAGCTGAATTTATTTCACAATTACCATTAATCTAAATTGCACAAAGATATTGTTAGTGTTTACTTTAATATCCTATCTAATGCATAAATTATGGATATTAAGGTAAACATTAACAATAGTGACAGTAACTTGTAATAGTTTTTAGTTGTCATTCTTAGTTGGCACTTACTCTTGGATATAATAAATTTTCATACAAAAATGCAAAATTCTTAAATTTATAGTCTCCAAAGAAGAACTCTAAAAGCACTGTTAGCAAGGTAATAAATTTACTGGCATATTAACAGTGTTTTTAGAGTTCTTCTTTATATGTAGAGCAAGTGGTAGTATGTATATATTTATAGTCTCCTTTATCAAATCTGATTATTGAATTGTTAAAATGCATTTGCTTTATCAATTTTTACAGTGCTTATTTAAAGTAGCAGATACCTGTCAAAAATGCATTAAAGCTAAATTTTATTAATAAATATCTTTCTGATTATTGTTATTTCTCTTGAATTACTTAGATTTCAATAAAGTAGTAATTTTGTGAACTCATTTTATAATGGAACTGACAATTTACATTTTTGCTGTATAATTATCTAATTCTTTTGACTTTCATTACTTTTTAAAAAGTTGTTGAACTTAACATCAAAATGTAGTCTGTAATGAAGAATCTAAGTGCTATTAAAAGTAAAAAAAAACAAGCATCAACAAGAGCAAACAACTTTTATTAATATTAAGAATGTTTTATCTGAGTTCAAGATCATCACCAGGTAATATTAAACTGTAAACTTAGCTAAAAATGTTAAAAGTTGCTTATTTTTGTGAATGTTTTTTGTCAATAACAACAAACTGCAAACTAAACATATGCTTTTATTTATAACAAAGTTTATAATGAAACATAGTAATTTAATGTTTATAATATTGAACTAATTTTGTTATACTGTGTGGGGATTGGCAATCTGGATGTAATTAAGAAATAATTAAGTCGTGACTAAGACAGAACAAGAGAAATGGGAGATGTGCAAAAGAATTTAACAGACGGGGGAGCGACACACTATGAAAATAAACATGGCGAAATTTAGCGATGCACCGCATCGTATTTCGACCATCTCGCGGCTTTTCGCCCCGACGATGATAAATTGTGAGCTATGTTTACATACAGGTGTCAAGTTGAGAAGGGGAGAAACTGACACCTTGCACGTCGAGTTGCTAAGCTGAGAACATCCTGTCTCTCCCTGGGAGAAAGGTGAGAGAAAAGGTCACATAATTATCACACTATTTAAGAGTGGACACAGCCCTTGATCCTGGCCAATTCCACAGCAGCCAGACTCTTTGTCACAACGTCCTAATCCTCAAGGACCTAATTTCCCTGTCTCCGATGTTTTCGACTCATCGTCTATTCTCCACTCTCCATTTGTCCAGTTTTCAATGAAACAATTCATCTTCTGATCGGTTTAGTTATTTTTTTACGCTCAGTCGGAAGTGAGTTCAGAAGTACATTGTTTTCCCATTGGAATCAACATTTTCTTCTTCGATCGTCATTCGATTTACGAAGAATTTTAGTGTGTGTGTTAAGGACTAAAGACTATAAAGATTTAAGAATTAAAGACTATTATAACAATGGTGATCTGTGTTATTCCTCAAACTTTTTGGAAAGGATTATTGACAAACCAAGTATCTTTCTCTGCTGACGAAATGTTATGCTTATAATGATGGAAATCTCTCATTTTAATAAAGAGAAGTTGTTCTAGTTGAATGTAGCCTTGATTGATTTGCTTGATCCTCATTACCTGTCCTTACACATGCACTTTTTTATTGCATTTAGGTCAACGCCTGTCAATATTGTCCTTGGTCTTACGTGCGGGCCGGCGGGCCTCACAACTGTACTCTTTTTTTAGACAAAATATAAAAATAAATTTGAATAAAATCTAATTTATTTAATGTCACAATCATAAGTCCAGCAACTCCTATATACAGGGTCTCCCAAAAAAATATACTCAGTCTTTATTGACTTATCACTAACATATTTTTTTTTGTTTTGTTACAGATCAAAATATTATTCAATAATGCCAAACTTTGTTAAGTGATGTTGCATCCATTGGTCAGTTGGTCAATGGTTTGATGTGACCTTGACCAAAGTTAAATATATGTTTAATATCCAGTTAAAGTGTGAGTGCATTTTTATGGGACACCCTGTATTTAAAAGATATAAAAATTGAAAGTTATTAATAAATATTTATAATTCATTAAGCCTGATTTAAAATGTGGATAGTTGAAAATATTTTTTAAATAAACAGTATATCTGTATTGAGAAACACTTAGTTTTCTTATTTTTAATTTACAGTATCAAGAATTATTACAAATATTTATTCTGATTCTCTCCTTCTAGTATATATAATGAAGATGCAGTATTATCTTCTCCCTGTTATTTTGAAGTAAGTGAAATCTTGTAAAAATTTAAATGTATCATAATAGAAACTAAAACATTAACATTGAATTGCTTTAGATCATATTTTAATTAATAGTTTAACTTAATTTTTAGAATTACCAATTGACAGTTCAAGAAAATTGTCCTGTTGTTATTAAAGAACATGCCTTTTCAATTCCACAGAAAAGTATCCTTCTCCAACAAATCATCAAAGTAAGTTTATTGAAAAAATTTATAAATATTTAAAAGATATTCTTATGGAGTAAACCAAAAATTTAAAAGTACTATTTACATTGGTAGAAAGATATTTAATGGTTATTTTTAATAAAA
>AYEL01056481.1:0-27996 GCA_000484575.1 Olivierus martensii
TTAAATGACAATTCTGCCAAATTATGGCTATTTCTTGGACTTTTTCCTCTATGTCCCAATACTTTTTTGAGCGTGATTTTCACTTTGAACACAAGATGTGTGGCATTTCTTATTTATTTCATATTATTTTTCTTGAATTTTTAGATTAAAAACTTTGTTTTAGTTCTATATAGTGACTGTAGTGAAAACAGTATTAATTTCAGTGTATTATTTATTTATTTTTCAATAAATGATTAACAGTTTGTTGTGTCCCAATACTTTTTTGATTGACTGTATTTACTGTTTAAACGTATTTGAGGATGATGTGACTCTCAAACTATTTTCAAAATGCTGCATAGGAATAAGCTGTATTATACTATTTCTCAATCTAAAATTTTAAATAAATAATAATTTTTTATTCATTTTTTAGCATATTTTAATCTATAGCTTAAACAGTTTTGACGTATAAATTAATATTTCTGCATTCTATTTGCATGTTTCGTTTGATATAAATCTAAACCTGCAATGATAACAAGCATACGCGAAACTAAAACTTCATTCCATTTATCATTGTATAATTTGGAAATAATTATTTTTTATCTTTATTCGTTCTTATTTTGGAATTTTAATAAAAGACCTAGGTAGTGATTTCTATCTAGACAAATTCTATTAAATCCATAAATATATACGTGTAAAGAACATTAACATTCACTTAAGCTAACGTGATACAACAATTACGGAAAAAAATTGAGAACAAACAAGAAAATTATATTTTATAAACAAAAATTATTCTAAATATGTATATAGGTAGATTTATACCTGTAATCAAATCGGGATATATTTAAATAATTTTTTTTTATAAATGAAACAAAAATTCATAATGATATTGAGCAATTTATCTATATGTAAGTACAAAAATGAAAACATTCTTAATAAAATAGATCGGAAGAGCGGTTCAGCAGGAATGCCGAGAATGTATGGATGTAGTGAGATGGATTTATATTGCATGACAAGAAGTTTCACAATTAACTATTCAGGAACTTTTCAAAAATTTTTACAAATCCATTTTTACAACTTAAGCGGAACTATTCTTTAATTAAAACAGTAATAGTTTCCTTATTTTTGCTTTCTTCTTGCTTTTGTTTCCTTTTGTCTCCTTATTATAGTTTCCTTCTTTAATTTAATAAACACATTGTATACTGAAAATAATGAAATTTTTCTGCCCAATCACTTGATGAGTGCCGTATTGCTTTCATCATTTCGCAAAATGTTAAATATTAAGTAAATGCAACCGTTTCGGGTTAATCAAATGTAAATTGGTCACATATAATTATACAGGAAGATAAAAATGGATTTATTTTGAGACGGATTTATAGGGAAATTCCTTATTTGATTTTTCCCTTATTTGTTTACAAATTAAGCGAAAGTATAAATTAGGTCAATAGAGTTTTAAAAATAAATATGATTTGCACATCTTATGTTGCAATTAATTAAAAAGAAAATACATTTAAAATATTACCATATCCATTTTTCACTTTCAGGAATTTTTTCAATTTTAGAAAACTCACTTAATTTTCTCTCCTTGCTTTGAATTCTGTATGCAATGTCAAAGGCGTATTCGTTTCATTCCTGTTTTGACAGCTAAACAGCTCGGAGTGACAACTGCTGTCATCCGATCTGTTGATGTGCAATAATACGACTTCCCTTATCAAAGACCTATCAACTTCGTTTTCAGAATAATTTTTGCCTAGTTTTTAAATGCCAATTTTCCGGTCACAATTAGATCTTTTTTCTCCACTTTCATTTTATTTTCAAAACAAAAGCCAATGACCTATTTGATTTCCCGTAGATAATTGTGCAGGTTAATTGAATGCCAGTTATTTTGTTTTAATTCTTCCTCAGAGACTCTCGCTCATTGTTAACTTTTAATCAAAATAAATAGAGCTGTCGCTTTTCAAAACATATTAAAAATTTTTACAAATCCATTTTTACAACTTAAGCGGAACTATTCTTTAATTAAAACAGTTCTGTTATTATCCGTGCTTTGTGAACTTTTATTATATTTAGAACTAGGTTTATATCTTGTCGGAAGAATTTTCCTTGCATTAAATTTGATATTTTTCAAGCTTACCAATGACAATAATATATTTTTTATTTCAATCTTTATCTGTGTTGGATAATTATAGCAATAAGTTACTTATTTAGCTATTTACTATCTGTATTTTTTTCCTCTTTGATGAATGCATACCCTCTCATCATTAGATCTATTTTTATGAACTACATTGTCGGAGGACTATGAAGAATTTTTGATTTTTTAATTCATGATAAAATATCGTTAATCCGAATATCTATGTTACGAAGACAAATATTTTATTCTGTGCATTTCAAAATATAGTAAACCTCCACTAATCCAGTTACAGTTAATCCGGACCGAAATATGAAAAATAAAAAAAGATCATTTCAGAAGAGATTACATACAATTTATGAATTTTCTCTCAATGAATAAATATATTATCTTTCCATAGTTTTTAAGTAACGACTTTACAATGATTTTTTTTTATTTGTTTTCATCAGCACTACCTGCATCATTAAATTTTCCATTTATGTTGTATTTGCGTTCTAAGATTTGGAATTATCTTTTGGATTAGCGAAATTTTACTGTTTGCTGCACTATATAATATTGTAGTTTCTTTGCGAAAATAAAAGCACTGCCTATTTATATTTAAAATAACAATTTTATAAGAATTGGATTAACCAAAAAATATACAAAAGCATTCACTTTGTCATAAATATTGTTAATATTGAATTGAAACATATTTTATTGGTTAAATCTGCATCGCGACTGTTTTAATTCATTAATCCGGAAAATCGCTAATCCGGACAATCACCTATTAATCCGGATTAATGTTATAGTATAGTATATCCTTAAATAAACAAATCCAGAAAATATTATGAATTCCCAGAAGAATCACATTTTTTTATTAATATAGGTTTAATTATTATCATTTTAACAGTTTAATCAATTTTGAAATACTGTATTATTATTATTATTATTATTATTATTACTATGATTCTATGCGAATATAGACATATATACCATAATATTTAGATCATCTATGTTCTTTTATTGATATCCTTTTCTGTATCTAGTCATCTAGCCTATTTCTTTTATGTTATATTCTGTTTATCTGTTTTTGTCTATTTTTTCAGTTATCTAGGACTTTTTACAATGCTATATAATAGAATGTATAGTAGTCCTGTAGCTTATATTCTGATAAGTTAATAAATAAATCATTGTTCTGCTTTGAAATTTATATCATATATACGGATAATCTAATTGTTTACAATTTTCAGATTGTAATACAAAAAATCGCTAATTATCAATGTGAACACAATAAAATCTTGGACTACAAAACAATTTCTCCAACTAACCTATAAAATAAAATCAGTGCAGAAAGTTGGATATAATCTAAAGATGATAAATCATAAAGTGTTCGGAAATATGTTAATTTTATAACATATTACAGGAATTAAAGGAGTATGAAAATTCTTAGACTAAAACCATATCACTATTAATAATAATATCCGTAATTAGCATTTTACTCGACAAGTAATGAACTCCTGTTAAAGACATGCAAACTTCATCTGTGTAAGCACAATATCATTATTGTATTGATACATGTAGTATATTTTCATTATCATGATTTTATGATATTTTCCTGATTATATGCAAAGAATTTTCTTTTCTACTTTTACTATTTTCTAAGAATGTGCATGAACGCACATTCATGCACATTAGTTTTATTTTAATATTTTCTCCAATTTTATTTGTTCATGCAAGTAGACTGATATTTTTTAATAAGTATGAAGAATGAAACTTTTTCAATATATTAGGCCGAATATTAAAATTACATTTTATTTCTTTAATTTATTGAAATAATTCATACTATTTTCTGGATTTTAGCAAGAAATCTTATGCTCTCGAGGATAAAATAGTACAAAATTAATCAGAGTGCTTTTGATTTACTGAGCAGAAATAGTTTTACTATATATCCTTTATGAAAGATCATAAAATTTCTTTTCTTTTTTTTTGTTATATAACAATTTAAAATTACATCTTAAAAATATAATTCGGTATTTTCAAACATCCTGTTAGGCTGTTAAATTTATTGTTCGCTTTATATAGTCTGTAACGATATTTTAAGAACCATAACATAATAATACTGTACATGCATATTAAATACCATAAACAAACGCTCTCGTTTGTTTGAAACAGGGAGCGAATTATGGGTCGAGGAGAAGACTTACCTGATCATGCAGTGTCGCTTAAGGTCACGTTTGACAGTCGATTCTCCAACAACCTGTTCCTCACTTCCTGAAAGGAGAATCAAAGGATTTCGTATATACTACTTTTAAATATATTAATTCTGTTATTTATATCTAAAGTATATTTATTTACAAAAAAAAAATTAATATTTGCCTATTCACTATAAACCACAACAAAATTTCCTGTTTTGGAAGTTGGAAAGTTTCATCCTTCTTCGCACCGACGCTCAACTAAACGAAGCAAACTTGAATTGAAAAAAAAAATTATATATATTTAATAAAATAGTTCGTGATATCTTTATGATATCTTCGATATTATCTGGTTATTCATTGTATCATTTCAAGGTTGTTACTGTACCATATGACAGGTGATGTGCAAACATCATTGTTGATACAAGGACGAAAAGAAAACAATTGAGAGATAGAAAGTGCACGATATGCCCGATTTTGTTTTACTTGGGAAGACAACTCTAAATTCATAAAATATCGTAAAACGATTTTATACAATGATTAAAATATTGAATAAAAGATAATATTCAGGCATGAAAATAAACTTGTAAGTGACTGGAGTACAGTTCACTTTTGGGAAAAATCAAAATTTATTTCATAATATCTTTGTAAATTTTTGGAATTTTAATTAATGTAAAAAGTTAAAACAAAAATTTTTCTATTATTTAATATAGAAAATATGGTAAAATATCGTTCTACATTTGACATTTATTTTATTTAAAAAATTAATTATTAGAATTAATATTTATTAAAATAAAAAATATTTTAAATAATAATAATAAAAATTACTTAAATTCTGTGGAAATAACTAAACTCCTTAAACTATATTCTACCTTACTTAAAAGGAATCCTGTTTGTAGGATGTCCGGCCTTCAAAATGGATATCAAGTCAATTCTTCATAGCACTAGGTAAAAACAGCATGTCGAATAAAATCCTTTGACCAAATGGCATCGATGAACATCCTTCCGAAAATCACGATCTCACTTTTGACGTCATCTGATCCAGATTTGCGATGAGGAGTAGGAGGAGTTTAAACCGCTACATCAAGCATGAATGAATACGCGCTGTTTTATAAATGCGATGCACATTATATCAACTGGTAACGTAAGTTCGAAAATGATGTAGTGACACCACTACGTCTTAACTTTTCAATGAAGAAACATTTTTGGATAACAACTTTTGGCATTATAAAATTTCTTTTGTTGCCTTTTCCCTTCAAGCCTTAAATCATTAATTATATTTTATAGGGAGTCCTTGATGTTTAAAATAAGTTAACCTACGCATTAGACCTTAAGGCCTAGAAACGAAATCTAACTTTTTTAGTCATTTTTATTATAATTTATGATTAGTTTTCTTTGAAATTGCTATTTTCATGCTATTGAAATAACATTTTCTGCAAAAATGATATATGTTTCTTCTATAATGATTCTTTAAGATTTTTAATTTCCTTTTACGCAATATTTATATAGTAAATAAAAATTATTAAATTATTTTTATACAGGTTATGATTGCACTAAAAATTATGTGTAAAATTATTATATATTTGAGATTTTATAACTCTTTAAATAAAGGAAAACAATAGAATGCTGGAAGATGAAAATATTAAGTTGGCTCAGAACTGACCATCAATGATTATTAATGTCTTCAATATTCGATTATGATACTAAATAACAAAACATACAATTCTAAACTTGTGTAAAAAAGAATAATAAGCTTTTTAGAAACATTAAAAGTCTATTGGAACAAGACAATAAGCGATTAGAAGATGTCTATAATTGCAAATGCTATGATAGTACATAAAGTTCAGTTATGATTATAGATTATTTTAGATACAATTGTGATTATAGATGGCTGGTTAGCAATTTCCATTTTTGTTTTTGGTATTTAAATACAGTATTTGATATTTAAATAAAATAACTTGGAGTTAAATTTGAATTATAAAGCAAAATGACATCATACACAGAACATCAGATAACGTGATTCATACAAATGACACAGCACATTATGCAGGGAGTTCCTGTAAGATGTACGTACGTTAATTCAGGAGATGACATCGGAGGCATAATGGCAGTCCGAAAGTTTTTGTGGATATAAATCCAAAACAGAGTAAAATTGGAATTGTGCGATTCTATTTTACAATTATTTCAGCAACTTTTGAACCATTAAGACTTTTGTTTTTCTTTCTTAATTTTTCTTCTCTTTCCATTTTGGTCATATACTAAGCAGTGACCAAGTTTGTACTAGATGAGAACTGCTTGTAGCAGGCTTTGGAATGATGGAAATCTTTGAAAAAATATTCCTACTTGAGATAATGAAGATTCCATTTTGGAATTGATTCACTAAAGCCATATTTGCATATAGATTTTCAATAGTCAAATTTTATTTAATAATCCTAGTTATTTCTTATTTACACGCTTTCTCACAAAGCCGAGGAGATATTTCAGTCTATAATAAGTCGACTATAAATTTGATGGTATACAACTTGAGATAATGAAGATTCCATTTTGGAATTGATCCACTAAAGCCATATTTGCATATAGTTTTTCATAATCAAATTTTATTTAATAATCTTAGTTATTTCTTATTTACACGCTTTTTCACAAAGCCGAGGAGATATTTCAGTCTATAATAAGTCGACTATAAATTTGATGGTATAAAGCATTCTAACCAGGCGTAGACTTCCCTGAAAACCTAAAAGAATTAGATTGGAATTTAATCCTCCAGGTGGCAAGCGAGTGATCTTTTTCTTTGATTTATTATATTGTTTGGATATAATTCTTTAAAAAATTCTATTTCAAGTACAGTAATTCTATTTAAAAAATCGCTCTTTGATTATCACTGAAAGATTTCAGAAACTATGAACCAATTATAAAAATTCTATACAATGTCACTACTTTGAAGATTTAAACTTTGCTAAGTAATAACTTTTTAAGATTATATAAGATCTATATGGTAATCAAATATTGATTAAATTAATCACCATTATATATATTAAAATAAATTTTAATTCTCTTCTGTTGAACTTAATTGTAATGATACAACTGTGTTCAATCCAAATAAAACAAAGTTTTATCAGTTTAAATGGATGCCAGATAAATTTTTATCAATGAAAAATTTAAATAACAAAATTTTTTAAATAAAAAATTTAAGATTACAAATATATTTGGTGGGAAAGTCGCTATCAAAACAATGATTTGATAGTTAGAAATCGATAGATTATGTCAAATCATAATTCTTACAATAGTTTTAGTTCTTAGAGAATTATTCATAATGAAAGTCAAGCTTATAAGATCACAATGCTGTCGGTATCTCTCAGTGATAACTTACTAATCAATAATATTTTATGCGATTTAATTTGAATATTCTGTCATTGAAGAGATCCTAATACCAAATTTTTAATTCTATACGTTGACCATTTAAAAACTATGATGTAACTTCTAATTATCATCAAACAATTTCTTTAAGTACAAATCCATATCCAGTGTATGCATTTTAACTTGAATACTTATATTTATATTTTCTTATTTACATTTTCATAAATTCTAGAAATATTGTTAAAGATAAAATAAATGACATTAGAAAAATCTGAAAAAATATGAGATACTTTTCAAATAACATATTATGTTTTTAAACTAATTAACAAGTTATCACAATTATAAGAAATTCAATAGAGTAATCTATTCTTCAAGATGACTTATACTTTTAATCTCATTATATTTTCATCATGAAGGATTTATAAGGAAAGTAAAACGGTTTTTTAAGAACTTTTTATGTTTTTTTATTCGAATAATATATAAGAAAAATGCATAGGAGCTTTCAATGTTGACATTGTTTAAAAATAGCTATTTTTATTAAAATCTATTCTGATCATTTTCGTATTATGGATAGATACGTATTCTTGGATAGATACGTATAGAATATTGTATTTCTACTGTAACTCAAACACAAACAATAAAAAAAGATCAGAAAGAGAATGAAATCTCATATTTAAGAATGTTAAATATGAAAGCAATTAAAGTTTTATTAAAATCCTATTAACAATTGGATAGAATTGTCAAGATTCTTTAAGCACATCACTTCGGCTAATATGTACATTTATGTCGATAGTTATAAACACGAATCATGGGATTACATATTATTATAATTACTGTATTAATAAACGTTTATGTAATTAATGTATTATATAAAATTAAGAGATTTTTTTTAGTGCACAGTTAAACAAGCAATTCTAGAAAGAACAGTTTAACTGTGAAATTGTTCCTTTAGTCATTTATTTTCTATATGTACACTATTTTGAAATTAAATATAGGAAATCAAAAATTGTCATTAAAGTTATATCTATTGACATGGTCTTCCACTGAATTTCATAAAAAGATATATCAATAACGTATAGTAGTATTTTTAAATAATACTTTATACTTCTCTCCATCAAAAAAGGTATTAAGAAATAAATACTCTACTTCAAAAATTAGGATAAAATTTTTGAAGTAGAGAAATTTATATTTCTGCAATTGAATGCACCTGAAATTTGTATATCTGCAATTTTTAAATCTTCGTATCAATTTTCAAATATCAAGTTTAAAATATAAGATGTTCTTTATCCTTTAATTTTAGTGATCTTTAATTTCATAAAATTTAACCATTTAATTTTAGTTCAATAATGGAGAACAACAAAAAGTATGGTTATTTAATAAATTTTTGGAATTAAAAGTTATTAAATACAATACAGTATTCGTAAATACTGTATTGTATAAAATAAAATTGTTATTTATTTATTATTGTCATAAGTAATAATTATAAACAAATAATTTGCACAAGAAAGTCATATATTAATTAATCATTGTTTTTCAATTATTAATTTAATCTTGCATTATAAAGGTGTTTTTTAAATAAATTCACTGTATTTTTTTATGAAGAGAAATGAAACTGCATGAATCATCATTTCTAAAATGGGGCTATATGAAGAATTTGTTTCTAGAATTATAATGGTTAATAGGACGAATGCCTCTTTTAAACATTCTGTTCAGTGTATGGGAAGTTATTATTATGCTGCATACATTTTCCGAATATTCAAATTCATTAATATGATATTTTATTTCAGTATTATTCTCCAAAAATTATATTCACGCCAATAAAAATTATAAAATTAAAAAAAAAATAAATCAGAATTTTTTAAATCATATTTTTGTTATTTAATTATATTCTATTTTATTAGAAAATTAGCAATTAAATTGTATATAACTCTCCTATATATAACTGTATAATTTAAATATTTAGTGCAATTAAGGTACTAATAAAATATTAAAGTACAGGTATCCCTCGCTATACGCGATCTCACTTTACGGGTTTTCGCTATAACGCGATTTTAAAAAGTAAATTAACTTTTTAAATTAAAAAAAAAATTGTTTAAAAAATCTTATGTGCATGAACTGCTCGAGTACCACTCATCAGAGTCAACTAATGAAGAGCTTCTGGAAATAGAAAATATCATGAATGATGAAAGTCAGGAGCCCTTTGTTGCTGAGCCCATCCCATCAAACAACTTTCAATAAAACAATTGACTGATTTTTTGAACATATTGACAGTGTTGTCAGAATAATTGAAGAAAATGATCCTAATGAGACTAGAAGCGCCAAAATTGCGAGAGAAATTCAGAATTCTTTGGCTTGCTACAAAGAACTTTATATAGAGAGAGGAAGAGAATGCTGCCCGGTCAGCTGAGTCTTGACTGATTCATTAAGAAAGTTGAAGATCATCAGCATATCATCCCAGAGACTTCAAAGAGAGCAAGATAATGATGATTCAGACTCACCAGACCCAGCCCATTCAACATTGAATTGAAGACTGTCAGAATTATGTAATGGTTAGTTATTTATGACTTGTATTAATTAAATTCATTTATCCAACCATTCATTCATTAAAATTTGTGTGTTTTGTTTCAGTTTAAATAATTCATTCATTAAACTTTAATCTCTTGTTCACAGGTGTAAGTTTTCATTTTTTTTATCCTTCTGAAGAAACCCTTAGCCCTATCTCACCCATGTTAAATACAACTCACTTTACGCGATTATTTCATAGAACCAATTAATCGCGTAATGCGAGGGATATTTGTACTGTACATTTAACTTCGGAACTTTTATGGAATTTTCTCAAACTGTTTCTTGCTATAATGATTATGATAGAAAGATTCTATATACAGTATTTTTCATTTCTAGGAATTAAAAATTCAGATTCATTGAATTTAAAACTTGACATTCCGACGGACGAGTTTCTAAAGTTCTTTAAACTCTGAAATTTAAATGATAAACTTAAATTAAACCATGTAATTTAGTATTGCAATATGTTTAATTAATTTATTGGAACATTTTTTGTATTTTAAATGACACATTCTGCAATTAGAGAATGAGAACCATCTGATGTTTTTGAATATATTGTGCACTTATATACATTAAATTTGAATAGGAATATTGTTTTAGGCAAAAAATAAAAAATAAAATAGTGCATAAAAGCTCTTCATAAACGTATAATCGGGAAATCATAAAGCAAATAATCAATTACTATCATATACTATACTGGATGAACGTAAATTAATTTTATTGTAAAATATCCTATGATCATTTCTACTTCGATAATCTGTCTCATTACTATATCGATTTTAAAGATTAACGTTGAAATGATACAAAATTTCGATAAATAGAATAAACGTAACTGAAACGAAACCGTTGATCAAAAATTTTTAATAATTCGTGGATTTAAAACATCACCAAGAATTGTTTAGTGACTAGCAAAACATATTTACGGTACAATTTCTTTAAGACAAAACTTAAACTACGCATTTTAAATTCATCCGATGCAGTAAAGTAATCGGCTGATCCTGATATTTAAATATATAAAGAGTAAACAAAGGGTAAAAAAATAGTTAAATCCACTCTTATTTCTTATCATAATATCACACAAAATAAAAAAAAACAGGTCAGTTCGTGATAGATTCTTCATAATCTTCAACTGTGAAGTGGATCAAGGACGCTCGACCGCTACTTGGGGTAGTTAGGTACTGATATGACTTTGATGCTTACGGGAGAGGCTCGACATACCAAGGGTGGCAAGAATTTTGGAATCATTATGAAACAATAAACATGACACGAACGGGAAAACTTTCAAGGTTGGAAATTTGTTGAATATGTACAACTTTATCACAATCTTTAAAATAAAAGAAATCGCGTGCTTTAAAAATAAAGATTAGGAGTTACATAAAGTTATCCGAAATATATTTATATGCGTTGATTTAACTCGTATTAAAATCAATTTTCTGTATTTAATTTTATGAAAAGATATGAAATTACATGAATCATCATTTCTGAAATAGGAATTATATGAATAATTTATTATTCATATAAGTTCTATTTCAGAAATGATTATTTAAGCTAGAATGACTATCGAAAAAAATTACCAATTGGATAAGAACATAGCACATTGTTAGAGTTTCAATAAAAATGAAATTTTGATTAACCAAAGCAAATCAAAAAATTTTAGAAGTTAGTATCATAAAATTGCCAAAGTTTGAACATTAACAAAGCTAATTCCACATAAAATATACCGGTACTGTACATACTAAGAATAATATATATTTTTGAGCTTTATTTATTAAATTATAATAATTAATTGATTATTTCCGAATTTATTCCATCCTTTAATAGTTTGGTATAGGTCTAAAAAATCTAGCAGCATTTTATTTTTTCTAAATATTTACTTAATTGGTTGGCTTGAGATTAGTGGCATAAGAACCGAGTTAGCGGAACTACGCATAAAAGTTTTATAAAATAGTACAGAAAAAATACGCACGAAAACAAAATAAAATAAATAGAAAATAATAGGCAATAATGCTGTCATTATATAGATTTTTAAGTTATCATTTATAAACGTTTAGAGCAGGGATGCACAGATTTGTTAAGGCCAAGGGCCGTATATACTTACTGTGGCTTGTAGAAGGGCCGCCAAAAAAACTACAAAAGTTATATATCATATCATGTTTATTAATTACATGTTACAAAGCAACACAATCAAAAGTAAACAAAGAATTTTTAAATGCGTGGTATTGCATTGATTTAACAAAATTTAACAATTCTAAATTTTCACTGGTTAAGCGGTAGTGCATGTGCGCATGTACAATTTTTTAAATCATCTATTTCACACACATAAATACAGTAAAAATAAAAAAATGTTTATTCTTACAAATATGATTACTATTTTTTTCCTTGTTGCTTAGAAACATTATTATCGAACCACTGCAAAAATTATTTCACATCAGAAAAATATTATTTGAGAGTGCATTGTTCATAACTACACATATTTCGTTGAATGTATGACTTGTTAAAATAACATATGATGAGGCGGGCCGCCAACAATTCAACGGAGGGCCGCGGTCTGTGTATCCCTAGTTTAGAGCAACTTAATCTATTCTGTTTTATTATTTTCTTCTAATAATTCACCAATAACAAAATGTAATTCGAGAAATAAACAGAAAGTCGGGTTTTAATTATTAAGAATATAAAGTTTTTTCAGGATTACACATCTATTATTATAACGAAGATGAAATTAATAGCAGGAAAATTTATAGAATCAATTTGTAATTTCAAGATTAATTGAAAAATTTTTGAAAAAGAATTTTAAATTATGCATAGTTTATCATCAACTTCTTTATTGCTTTTATTATTTATTTGAATATTTACTTATTAATACTATTCAAAACTAATTTTGAATTTTAACTTATTTTTATATCACATTAAGCATAAATAGGTAATATCAACGTTTTAAGAAACAAGGTTATATATATCTATAAATATTTTTTATTTTTTCGTAATGTAATAAGTAAATCTAAATGAATTATTATTAAAGAACATTAATAGTATTACATGTATTTTCACAATATTTTAGAAAAGTCTAGAATATGAAATTCTTAAATATTATTTATATATATATCTATAAATATTTTTTATTTTTTCGTAATGTTATAAGTAAATCTAAATGAATTATTATTAAAGAACATTAATAGAATTACATGTATTTTCACAATATTTTAGAAAAGTCTAGAATATGAAATTCTTAAATATTAAAATATATTTAAAACTAATAATAATAAATTAAGCTTCTGTAGTCTGTATTATTTGGAAATATTTATTTATTAAAATTAAAATACAATGTATGTGAATAATAATCGGATTTTATTATTTAAAAATTAATAGTTGATGCCATCTGGTGTACGGTGATGGTAGCTTTTAAATTACCATATTTTTTAGGGTTCCTTTTGTATATACAGCATTCTGTTTTAAAATATCAACCAAAAAAAATCGATATTTATAAATTTTAATATATAATTTAGTCATTATTATTATTAAGTTATTTTAGTTGTTTTCCTTTAACAAAACAGTTTAAAATATAATCCATTAAAAATTATAGTAATTCATAATAGATGGAAGTTTATGTATTCTACAAAATGTCGAATTTTTCCAGAATTAAACAGCCAGTAAATATAAATTTAATAGTTATTTTAACAGATCACATGGTATTTATAACTTAATAAGAATATATTCGAGTTAGGGGAGCATCTTTTTTTTTTTATTATTATTAGGGCTAGCGCGCACTGACGGTTTTTCGACCGCTTAACCGCGGCGGGGATTTAGCCAGCATCTATTTTTTTTTTTTATTAGGGCTAGCGCGCACTGACGGTTTTTCGACCGCTTAACCGCGGCGGGGATTTAGCCGCTTTTATGCATCACATAGGTTTCAATGGGAGCGAACGGACGGGCGGCCGAAAAACCGCAACATGCTCTACTTTCAAAGCGGCGCGATAGCCGCCCTTCAGAATAGAACAAATACAAATAAATGGGAGCGCGCACACACGGTTTAGCCACCGCTTCAATAGCTTTCTCTCATTCGTTTAGGCATCATTATTTCTGTTTTAGTCATTTACGGGGATTTAGCCGCTTTTATGCATCACATAGGTTTCAATGGGAGCGAACGGACGGGCGGCCGAAAAACCGCAACATGCTCTACTTTCAAGGCGGCGCGATAGCCGCCCTTCAGAATAGAACAATACAAATAAATGGGAGCGGGCACACACGGTTTAGCCACCGCTTCAATAGCTTTTTCTCATTCGTTTAGGCATCATTATTTCTGTTTTAGTCATTTATTTGTATATTATTTATCATATTTGTGCTTGTGTATGTGATATCAGAAAGTGTTATGTATAACAATTTGTCAAATGAATTCTTTGACATTCTAAAATATCAAAAAAAATTTTAGGGGACAAACACAAATCATTGAATAAATTGTAGAATTGTCGTTTTAAATTAACATTCGTTGGCTTAAAACTGAATGCACCCAGATCATTTTTTGTCTACATCGTTTTCTTACCGGCAATAATAAAGCATATACAGCAACCTTTTCCATCAAATTCGTTTTATCCATTGCGAGTAAGTGTATTTTGTGAGGGAGCAGCGGTGTTTTAACAGCTCGTGAGCCCACTCGATATTTCAAACGGTCAAACAGCCACTGGCGGTTCCGACTCGTTTTATCCATTGCGAGTGAGTGTATTTTGTGAGGGAGCAGCGGTATTTTAACAGCTCGTGAGCTCACTCGACATTTCAAGCGCCACTGGCAGTTAAACAATTGCGCGGTGAAAAAAACCGTCCGTCGAGCTACCCTTATTGTTAGAATATTTTTGGAGACGAACTGGCAGAAGTTAAATGAATGCTCCCATACTATTTTTTAAAATTATACTAAATACAGTTATTAAATACAATAAAATATAGTAATTAAAATTCTTATCTATTAAATTGAAGTATCTGTATTATAACGAAAAAACTAGTAAACTGTATAAAATCCGATACCCTTGAAACCGAGAACTGATGTATTTAAAGAGATACCATGAAATATGTGACTGGAAACCATAGATGCTGGAAACTCATAATCAATCTAATTTTAAAAAAAATACATTTTAATACAGAATATATATTTCATTAAAAATATTATTTTGATTTTCAATATAACAACAAACTCTGTGACATACTCAAAGAATGAAACAAAATTTTCCAACAGAATAATTATTCAATAAAAGAAAATTAAATAATTTTCTCTCGTATTACTATTTATTACAGGTATCCCTCCTATAACACGGTTTAGCTCTAACATGATTTGAAAATTGCGGAAACCCCTCATATAGCACGGTACTTCTACAACACGGTTTTTACACATTTAGAAAATTATATTTACTCTTCTACAATAAAAAATATTTTCATTAATTTTTGTAAATCCATACTAGGGACTCACAATACACACTCTGTCCGTCCAGCTTAGCCGCGACCATCGACGCAAGTACCCGTGCGCTAACTGAATGAGTCCAGTGACAAAAATAGGGATGACAGCTTCGCACATGGATGCTTTCAAACGCAATATAACTGAAGTTGAATGGAAGTTTATTGTAATGTCGAATGCTAAATGATTAATTTCGACGTTGGAAATAGTATATTTAATAGAACTTAATATAATATTAATTCAATATTACCACCCATCATTATACCGATTGCGACTCTCCCTTTCGCGTTTGGAATCATTCACCTTAGCTAGGCGCGGCTTTCGTGGACGGACAATAGTCATAAATATAATTTTGCTAATTTTGCCATGAGAGAGACGATATGCAGTCTACTATCGATTTCGATTTGAAATTGACTTAATTAGCGACCATTGAATATTTTGTGTTCCATATGTTCAGTTCTTGGATAAAAAATAAGTTTTTATTCTTCAATAGAGGAGGTGAAAAAGAAGAAAAATTTTTTACTCATAATTTTTTTTTTTGTTATATGTTAAGGAACGATTGATTTCTAGCAGGTGGTAGCGGGTTAGATTAGAGATTTTGGAAAGAAAGCAGAAGATACACAAATTTTATATGCATAAGAAGTTCAGAAAGTGAAGTTGATATTGTTAAAGAAGAAAACGTTCTCGTTTTAACGAAACAGTGATAAGGAAGATATAATTATCATCAATAAATGAGTATTATATAGGATATATACCTTTTTCTTTCCTTTGTTTTTTACGTACCGGTATATTGTTTTATAGGGTCTTACACATATATTTTTTCTTTGTTTCGTGTTATTAATATTCTTAATAAAAATTAAATTTCTTATGTAGTATTAAAGAAAGTTATTTGTTTTTAATTGGTTTTGGAAAGTAACTCATCTTTTTGTATCAGCTCCGGGTCTCATATAACACGGTTTCACACAACACGGTGTTTCAGTGTTATAGGATGGTTCGTGTTATAGGAGGGATACCTGTATTTAATAAATTATAAATAAGTTTTAAATAACTACTATATTATTAAAGTTAAATAATAATAATAATCGAACCCAATTTTTAGTTAGTCACGGAAATTCTAGATATCTTCAGGAAGTGTGTAAACACCAGTTTAATCAGTTGTGGTCCCAGATTGACATTTTTTTTAATATACTCCTTGGAACTCCGTTTCACTCTCACTCTTCATTCGTTTGGTAAACCTTTCTACTATTTTGTAATATACTTGTGATTAAAATAATCACAAGTATAAATCACATTTCTGTTAGCGGTTTCTTAGTGATTAAAGTTGAGAAAAAACCTCACATATCTATTGATTGCTCTCGTAAGTAAAAAATATGTATTTCTTGAAATAAAAAGATTTTTAACCATTTTGTGTGTTTCACTCTTCATTCGTTTGGTAAACCTTTCTACTATTTTGTACTTGTGATTAAAATAATCACAAGTATAAATCACATTTCTCTTTATTAGCGGTTTCTTAGTGATTAAGGTTGAGAAGAAACCTCACATATCCATTGATTGGTCTCGTAAGTAAAAAATATGTATTTCTTGAAATAAAAAGATTTTTAACCATTTTGTGTGCGCCTATCTCCGACTAATAACTTTTGAACTAATAGACAGATTTGCATGAAATTTGGTAGTGATGTTCTTAAGTTAAAAGTTGTCAGTGATTTTTTATTAAAATTTTTATTTTATATTATTGACAATAGATGGCACTAAACGTTAACCAGGGATAAATATGGCTTAACTGCATTGTTTGGTTAAAGCTAACGTCGGACAATCGAGATTTCAGTATGATTTTCTTTTTAAGAACATTTCCATTATCTAATCTACTATTAGAAGCGCAACTATACATGCTATTCGTGAAAACATGAATATCATCAATTGACAAAACTAAGCACAGATGTAATCACCAAATTTAAATAACTTTAAAAATATTTTTATAAACAACTGTATTAAAAAATATATTAAACATTTTTTTAAGAATGGTTGTCGACAATTTTTAAACTGAAAAAGTACATTTTGCATATAATAATAATTCTATTATATCGCGCACCACCTAATGGAAATAATCAGAAATATGTTTCACGTGGTTTCTACATAGGTTCGTTACGACGGTTGTAAGAAGACTGTAACGGTAATTATAGAAAAAATTTAAAAATAATTTGAATCGCTTGTTAATTTTCATTTTATTTTAGTGTTTGCTTTTGAATTGCAAATTTTGCGCATTTACATTCTTTTTGCATAACGAAATGGAAATCGACTGGCATAGTAAGTACTCTAAATATTTTCTCAGAAGTAGAAGACAATATTTCACTGTATTGAAAGTTATTGATTCGACAAACTTCTTGTTAAAACACAATTCCAACTCTACGAAAATAAACCGTTTCATGTTGTTAAAATATCAAATGAATCTACATTACTACAATTCGAGTGAAAATTCGGCTTTCAAACTCAATGATGCTACTGTAAATGATTTAGTGGCAATAAGAATAACGGACGGTGAAATGCAAGGCTGGCATAGAGGGATAATCCGATCCATAAATTTTTTGAACCAGAATTGTTTCTTGGTATATTTAGTGGACGAGGGAATAGAAATTAACGTGAGTCCGCTCAATGTCAGAGAATCCATCGCTGCTATGCATAGATTATATTTCCAAGTTGTAAATTTTGTTATGGAGAATGTTAAAATGAATGGATTGGATGCAGAATATATCAAATATATCGTTTCCGCAGATAGTCAAGTAATGATCAAAATTCGTAATATAGACGATAAAAATAAATATCATGGTGATATGAAAGTGCTGTTGGGCCAAAAATATATCAATGTAAATGATAGATTGTGGGAATTAAAATTAAAAATATCTCCAATATTCAATAGAAGTCCGTCCTTAGATGTAATTAAGCATCGAGATTTATTTTTACAATCTTCTAAATCCGAAAAAAAATCGACAAAAGAAAATATAAGAGAAACGTCATTTATAGAATTAGAAGAAAATAGATCGAAGAGAAATTTTAATCTATTTAGTGAATTAAACCGATTTGATTTTTCTCCAAAAAGAAAAATCAACGATGCATCACATTTGTACGGTGTCGATTTTCTCAAGGCTGAAGAGCATACTAAAAATCATCCAAATACAAATTTTTCACAGTTTCGACTGGATACATCTTCGGTAGATGATCGTTTGAAATCTCAAATTTATAAAAGCAAAAATTTAAATGATTTTCAGAACGTAGACGGAGTTCAATTAAAAAGCTATCAAACAAAACCAATTGATCAGGAAAATAGTGAAATTTTACCTGTATCTACTAAAAGTTTTATTATAAAAAAGAAAAAATATATATCTGGAAACTTTAAAAAGAATACTTGCAACATAACCGAAAATAAATTATTGACTAATAGCGAAACAACATTTTTGGGTAAAAGGAATTTGGAAATGAATGATGCCACCAATTACAAGAAATTTAAAACTGAAGAATCGTTTGATATGAGCTATTTACCATTTCTATATAAGTATAAAGCACATCCAGGATTATTAATAGCTAAAAGTAATCCTTTAGCAAAATTTTTTCCTCAATCCGAACATAACGAAAATTTTTATATTAATTCGCAAAATTTTAATAATTTTCAACCAAACTTTTACGAAAATATGATTAGAGATAGTTTTGTAAAATTTGGAATTGAAGAAAATTCTGTTCTTTCAAGAAAAGAATTAACTAAGAGTGACCAAATTTCTCATTTTGAAAATGATAAAGAATGGTTTTATTGAAATGTCAATAGCTTGGATATTTTAGAAAAAGAATAATAAGAAATTAAGATTTGCAAATAATGAAATTTTGATAAAAGAAAGACATTCTGCAAATTAAAATAATAATAATTAATTTGAATTATTCTATTATTAAATATTTATATATAATCTTATAAAAGCTATTTCAATAAATTCATTTTCATTTTGAGTTAGATTTATTGTATTAAAGTACTCTATTCAATATTAATTATCATTTTAAATTCAAAGCTTTTTTTAACATTCAGTTTTCATTTTTTGTTTGATACTTTTTTTACTACAATTGAATGATTGATTATAAGAATATTTTTTAAATTATTTAAATTTGGAATATTTAATGATTCATTTTGTGCTTAGTTTTTATTAAATTAAAAGATGTGTGATGAGAGATGATTTTAAAATAAAATTTTTAATAATTAGTTTTCAAAATGAATCTAATGAATTCTAATGTCATGTATACATAGCTATCTATCTCTAATATACACTGTACTATATACTATATTTTTGTTTGCTGTAACTTATAATTTGGATACTTAATGCAAAATAAGTATCTAATAAAGAATTAGATGAAATTCAATTTTTGTGCTAACATTATTTCATAAATAATATTTTATCATAATATATTTTTCTAATTTCATGAATTTTTGTAATCTAATAATTTTTTCGAAGTTTTATGTTTATTAATATATTGTATTGTTTATTAAATTACATTATACTTTTAAATTGCTTATTGTAAATTTCATCGTAAGAAAATGATAAAAATAAATCAAATTTAAGTATTGCAGTTGTGTTATGTTTTTTATTAGATGACCAGTGGCCGTACATTTCATCATTCATTTACTTAAAAACAATTGCAGATGTGATCATTTTATGAGTTTAGGTTAATTATTCGTAACATATAAAATGATTTTAATGTTGAAACTGATAGAATAGATATACTGTATTTTTTTCTATTTTGAAAGTAATCTTACTGATAAATTATCTATATGATAAAAATACTGTACAGTATAATTATATAATTAAATAGAAAAATCTTAAGATTTCGATTTTTAAAATTAGAATAATGTTTTATATTCTAATTTGAAAATAAATTTTTTAAATTAGAATATAAAATATCGCAGGAAAAATGTTCTAATAGATCGACAATTGATAAAGCATTGTAATGAAATAATGCTGTATTCATTATTAAAACTAATTGGAAAGAAATGATGTTCGAATCACCATAATTTGGAAATTACATAAAAAATATTTTCAATTCATATTTGGTCTGAAGATTTCATAGTTGTAGAATATATAATTCAAGGTACATTAACTTTTCCTATAGTTAAAATATCGTAATAACACTTTCATTAGAGTAAGAATGATTTCCACTTCTAAGAATAAAATTATTTCATATTTAAAGCAGGTTTTCTGTATAAGTAGTTTGACATTTATTTCTAAATAGCAAGCACGTGATTATCATTTTATATTCAATTAATTTTAAAGTAAATATTCAAATTCAACAGGTTTTATAATAGGTTAAATTTTATAGTTATCATTGCAAAGATCTTATAAAAGTGATGAAAAATACCAGCTAGATCTGATAGCAGATTCGATTAACTTTTATAATTTTAAATAGGTTAACTTACAATTATAAAATTTAATTGTAAGTTAACTTAATAATAATATTCACTTGGAAGAAGAAAAAATTTGATATTTAACGTTGCTTATTAGATTTCATAATATTGACAAGTTGATATTTTTATAATGAAAATAATGAATTTTTGATTATTATAATTATCAAATTATAATGATATCCTTAAAAAAATCATAAAATACAGGTTGACTATCAAAAATTCGGCAATCAATATTCCGGTTCCATCAGTTTTCCGGCATGAATGTGAAAGCGCATTTTTAAATTTACCGCGTTGGCGCGCCATTGTTTTCTGGAGGCGCCGCGCCGTTTATGTTTTGAAGGCACTGTACTCCAGAATCAGATGTTAATTAACATTCTGTAAAACTACAGTTTTTTATTTAGTTATTGAACATGAAAATTTCATTTGCTTTTCATTTAGTGTTTAATTTTATTTCTTTAAAGCATTGTACAAGTAGTCTTTTTCTGTTAAATATATGCAGCACATATATACATCAAAAATTCGGAATTTTCGAAAATCCGGCAATCCTCAGGTCCCGAGGTTGCCGGATTTTTGATAGTCAACCTGTATCAAGTATGGTTTTTTCCCGATTCGAAGAATTTTTTAATATAATTTAATGTCTGGAATTAATGGATAGACTATTGACTAAAATTATGAGTTTTTCTCTGTTTTAAAAATAATGTATATCAAATGATTTCATTTGATTTTCTCTGAAATTCAGAAAATATTTCATATATGATTTATTCATATTCATTCGTATTTTATATATTATCTAGTCTCTTTAAAAAATTAGTAATCTAAATTTGTTTGCTTTTGTATGATAAATTTTTTTATAAATTTTGTAGTTTCGATCTAAGTATTTTTAAAACTCCTTTTAAAGTTTGTGATTTTTCAGTCTAAGGCAGGGCTCTCCAACCCGCGGCCCAGTGCTGTATTGAATACGGCCCAACATAAAATCGTAAACTTCCTTAAAACATTGAGATTTTTATGTACTTAATGAAATTTATGAAGTTTTTATTATTTAAATCCCTATCTACATTTCCTATTTCTATTTTCTAAAATATTTCTTATATCATTGATTAAAATTGCTTGACCTGCTCAATGATTTTAAAAAAAATTTCTGAATGAAAAGAAGTCAAAGATTATTATGCTAAGACATTTTTGCTTATTTGTCATGGTGGATATCATATATTGTACATTATTTACTAACTTTTTTGCTTAATAACTATCGTTAGAATTAGCATATTTTATGTGCGGCCCGAAACAATTTTTTTCTTTCAAATGTGGCCCAAGGAGAGAAAAGGTTGGACACCACTGGTCTAAGGGATCATAAAATAGAATTTTTCCAATCATATTTTGTATAATGACTAACACGTCGTCAGTGGGGATTATAAAAAAAAAGATTAAAAATGTTAAAAAATTACATCTAACAAAATAGCAGAATTTCTATATACGAAAAAATAGTGTTATGTGTGATTCACCAAAATTCTCAAACCGTGTAAGGGAGAAACTTTATTACTGTATATAAATAACCGTGTTATGCAAGGATTTCCTGAATTTTCTGTGTTAGAACGAAACCATGCTGTAAAAGTATCATGTTAAATGGGGATTACTATATTTGAAATAAATTATTGTATATACTCGTATATATTCCGAACCGGCTATTTCTGAGTAAAAATCGGAAAAAAAAATGTGAAACCAGTGTATAAGCCGACTCCCAACTTTCAAGTATTAGAACAATGACATTCATTGAAATAAATCTATAATTTCTTTTAAAATTTTAAAAACTTTCAGTTCACATTGGAATAAATAAGCCCATATAGATAAAACGTCAGACTTGTGGGAAGAAAAAGCTCGATGAATAGCAGGATGTGATCTGTAGCATTGCGTCTAATCGCATTTCTCTGTAACAGTGACTCTCACCCTTTTTTCTGTTGAACACATTTTAATATTTTAAAATTTGGCGGCACACCTAAATATTTTATATAATTAGATTTAACAATAAATTTTTATTAACAGATTATTGTATTTATTTTTATTTATTACATTCAGTTTATAGACATACTCGTGGGATCATTAAATGGCGGCTCTTATTAAGTTATAGCCCAGACCAACGTGCCGCAAGCCATCTAGCGGCACGTTGGTCTGGGTAAGCCGATTCTGCGGATTACTATATTTGAAATAAATTATTGTATATACTCGTATATATTCCGAACCGGCTATTTCTGAGTAAAAATCGGAAAAAAAAATGTGAAACCAGTGTATAAGCCGACTCCCAACTTTCAAGTATTAGAACAATGACATTCATTGAAATAAATCTATAATTTCTTTTAAAATTTTAAAAACTTTCAGTTCACATTGGAATAAATAAGCCCATATAGATAAAACGTCAGACTTGTGGGAAGAAAAAGCTCGATGAATAGCAGGATGTGATCTGTAGCATTGCGTCTAATCGCATTTCTCTGTAACAGTGACTCTCACCCTTTTTTCTGTTGAACACATTTTAATATTTTAAAATTTGGCGGCACACCTAAATATTTTATATAATTAGATTTAACAATAAATTTTTATTAACAGATTATTGTATTTATTTTTATTTATTACATTCAGTTTATAGACATACTCGTGGGATCATTAAATGGCGGCTCTTATTAAGTTATAGCCCAGACCAACGTGCCGCAAGCCATCTAGCGGCACGTTGGTCTGGGTAAGCCGATTCTGCGATTTTCTCTTTTTAGAGAAACTATAATTTTAATTTTTAAATTATGAATATCGCAACAAAAATATAGTTACATATATTTAAAAATAATTTGGTTTATCGATAATTTTGGTTTATCGAAAACCAAAATTTCAATAAAATTTTGGTTTTCGAATTTCTACGACAAAATTTCGTCTAGAAATTCGAGGGTTAGATTTTTCTTACGATACCCTATTATAGGAATCGATACAGTGGTTCGACTGCAAAAGGGATATCCACCAACCACGTTTCACTATTAATGTATATGATTCATATAGTTACATATATACAGTTCTTATGCGTACATATAATTCATTCTTAATTTTTCGCGGCACACCGTCAAAGGTTGCCGCGAAAAATGCTCTATAATATGATTTTTATTGAAGTGTTTGTTTGATAGAAAATATCAAAGAAATAATAAAATTTTTATCATTTCTGAATCTCAACAAAAATATTTAACACAATATAAGCGATAAAAATCGTAATCAAAACAACAAAAAAAAAAACCGCCACGGAAATATCGCTGCAACTGAACGGAATGGAAAGCCAAAGGTACAGTACATGCGATCGTCAGGAGTGCAAAATAATCATCTCGTATTTTCTAAATGATCAGAATTATTTGAAAATGCACAAATTGTAATTAAATGACGATACGTTTATAGCTGCAGGCATATTTACTCGTTAAAAATATTGATTTACACATTCCTAATGTTATTTATGAAGCACACAGTAAATTAATATTTTTGAATTTATTTAAATATAAATATTTACTTACATCCACATATTTTTAACAATATAATCGAGAAAAAATAAGCATTTTTAGAAAGAAATATGGTGCATCCAGCCGCTACCATAGGATTCGCTGCTAACCTAAAGAGGATTAAAGCTCTGTATATAGAAAGTACCGACAACTAGCGTCGTCTGCTTACTCGCCGCCATGCATTGCGTCTAATCGCATTTCTCTGTAACAGTGACTCTCACCCTTTTTTCTGTTGAACACATTTTAATATTTTAAAATTTGGCGGCACACCTAAATATTTTATATTGCGTCTAATCGCATTTCTCTATAACAGTGACTCTCACCCTTTTTTCTGTTGAGGAACACATTTTAATATTTTAAAATTTGGCGGCACACCTAAATATTTTATATAATTAGATTTAACAATAAATTTTTATTAACAGATTATTGTATTTATTTTTATTTATTACATTCAGTTTATAGACATACTCGTGGGATCATTAAATGGCGGCTCTTATTAAGTTATAGCCCAGACCAACGTGCCGCAAGCCATCTAGCGGCACGTTGGTCTGGGTAAGCCGATTCTGCGATTTTCTCTTTTTAGAGAAACTATAATTTTAATTTTTAAATTATGAATATCGCAACAAAAATATAGTTACATATATTTAAAAATAATTTGGTTTATCGATAATTTTGGTTTATCGAAAACCAAAATTTCAATAAAATTTTGGTTTTCGAATTTCTACGACAAAATTTCGTCTAGAAATTCGAGGGTTAGATTTTTCTTACGATACCCTATTATAGGAATCGATACAGTGGTTCGACTGCAAAAGGGATATCCACCAACCACGTTTCATTATTAATGTATATGATTCATATAGTTACATATATACAGTTCTTATGCGTACATATAATTCATTCTTAATTTTTCGCGGCACACCGTCAAAGGTTGCCGCGAAAAATGCTCTATAATATGATTTTTATTGAAGTGTTTGTTTGATAGAAAATATCAAAGAAATAATAAAATTTTTATCATTTCTGAATCTCAACAAAAATATTTAACACAATATAAGCGATAAAAATCGTAATCAAAACAACAAAAAAAAAACCGCCACGGAAATATCGCTGCAACTGAACGGAATGGAAAGCCAAAGGTACAGTACATGCGATCGTCAGGAGTGCAAAATAATCATCTCGTATTTTCTAAATGATCAGAATTATTTGAAAATGCACAAATTGTAATTAAATGACGATACGTTTATAGCTGCAGGCATATTTACTCGTTAAAAATATTGATTTACACATTCCTAATGTTATTTATGAAGCACACAGTAAATTAATATTTTTGAATTTATTTAAATATAAATATTTACTTACATCCACATATTTTTAACAATATAATCGAGAAAAAATAAGCATTTTTAGAAAGAAATATGGTGCATCCAGCCGCTACCATAGGATTCGCTGCTAACCTAAAGAGGATTAAAGCTCTGTATATAGAAAGTACCGACAACTAGCGTCGTCTGCTTACTCGCCGCCATGTTTGTCCTTCCTGGATTTCAGTGACAATTGAATATACGCGTTAAAACGTGATTGCTTTGCTTTTGATATTTGTTGGAAAAATAAAATGAAATGGAAATCAATAGGTTATAATTCAAATCGTCCAAATGCTTTAATTTAATCATAAACACACTTTTTTGTAAGAAACGAAAGAAAATAAAAACACTCAAAAGTAGAGAAATATAACGAATTTTTAAAATAGTTTTTAGCAATAATTTCTGCAAAAAAATTTATTTTAATTTCTGAAATTATTTTTGCCATATTCCAATATTTTTAACTTAAAAAATTCAAAATATTTTTAAATATGTATATTCTATGTATAAAAACCCAAATTACTATTATTTCCTGAATATTTTATTCAAAGATTACATCATGGTTTTGTGGTAGAACAATTGAATATTTTAGTTGACAATCAAGAAAATATTCCTGATCAATGCTTTTAACTACAATGTGCAGAATATGAAGAAGAAATCAATGATTTGAAACTGAAATTAGATGAAGAAAAATCAGTGTTTTAATTTAGAAAGAAAATTAAACCTAGTCAGGAAAGAAAAATGCAATGCTATAAAAGCATCAGATACACTAAAGATAGGTATCAGAAATCCATACAATGATCTTCTTGCAAAAAGAAAACCACATGAGAGGGAGTAGATGGTCAGATGAAACACTCAAAAAACTTTTAACTGATGCTGAGGATATTGTTAATAATATGGAGTTTTCCAAGTGTCATCAAGTGAGCCAAAAATTATTAAAAGTGTATTTCACTTGTAGAATTTATTTTCTTATAAGGAAAACAAATGCTATGTTCAAAGAAAGCACTCATACAAAATATGGAAGTAGAAGCATGGGAATGAGAAATGCTATTAAAAATGTAAAATAAATAAAATATATATTTAACACTTATTCAGTCAGGATGGCAGATTCGTGGAGTTTTATAATTGGAGGTACAGTATATAAATTTTTCATTTAGCTAAAATAATAATGATCCGATTAGAATAAATTATAATTTCCACTTCAGAAAAAGAAAATTATTCTTTCAAATTTATGAATAAGTTTTTAGTTTCTAAACACTAATATATACTGTATATATACATTTTTATTCTTAACTATTTTATTTCATATTAAAGTAGGTGAAGGTTTCATATTTGATGGATTTTATAAATATAATAGGTTAAATTTCGTAATTATTATAATGAAAATGCCATTATAGACATCATGATTTCAGCTTGAACAAAGCCATTTTAAATTTAACTTAAGCTGGATATGTTGTTTTCTGATTTCGAGAAGTTACTATACTGTGTATATAGCATTCACATTATATAATTTCTCAAATCTGAAAACATCAAATCTAGCTTAAATTTGAAATGTTTTTCTAGATAAAACGTATTAGATACCACACATTATATCGAATAAACACATGTCGAACACGATTTTCTGGCCACCTAATAGATGTTGCATACAAGATGCCGAAATTAATTATTATTGGCCATAGTCACGGTAACAGATGGCCATTTTACAGAGTTTAAAAATCCTACAATATACTTAGGCGGATATTAAGCTGGCCACGGCTTGCAGGTTGACCACCTCCTAAGTTAGCCACCAGAACAGATTTCCTTGTATATAGATTCATCACCGATTTTCCAGTAGCAATACTTTCTTTAGGTCAGAAAAAATCACAGGAGCGCACTTGGAAATTTCATATTATTATTATTGACGTATTCAATAATAATAAGTTCAGAAAATGTGATTGGGATGAAAAAGTTCTGATGTATTCAATAATAATAAGTTCAGAAAATGTGATTGGGATGAAAAAGTTCTGATTTTCCCGGAATTTTTTAAATAAATCTCTTACAATGTTGAAACTTCATTATCGCTCTTTC
>AYEL01056483.1:0-19702 GCA_000484575.1 Olivierus martensii
AATTTTATGAAATATTTATTAAAAGCACAAAATTAAATATAATACAAAAAAAATTTAAATAAAATATGAAAAATATAATGATTTATAAAAATAAAAGAGAGTTGTTTTATATATTAATAATTACAAATTAGATAGTTCCTCCTATTATTATTTTTTTAAAAAAATTGGAAAATTTCTATAGAGAAATTCAAATTTTATTGAGAAAAGAAATCATTATGAATTATAGAAATTGTCTAAATTAATAAGAATTTATTATATCTATTTCTTTAAAAATAAACTTCTGCACAATCACCAAGTCAAAAAACAAATATATCATTAAACAGAAAAATTTTTAATATTGCTTAAAATTTTTCAATAATCTACAACTAGTATACACAATCTTTGTAGCAGATCAGATTATATACAAAGAAAACAAAAACTAAAGTTTTTCATAAGCATAAAATTACATGGTTATTTTAGTACTTCCTAATACAAAATATTACTCTCTAAAGTTTTGTCAAATAACAGAAGCAGATTATTTAATATTAAAATGAATTATTGAAAGATACATAGTTAATATAGACAACCAAAAGTTTAATGTATAAAATATCATAACTTATATTAAAGAAAGGACAGCCTTTAATGAGATTATAGCTATTATATGATAAAAGTTTATAAGATTGACTTACACATTAATGTAAGATTGCAAAATAAATATCATATATTTCTCCATAATGATGTTCATTCAATGAAATTTAGCATTCAAAGTTAGATAATTAGAAGAATACTGAATCATATGAATACTGATGTTAAAATTAATTATTTATATCTAAGATTTTTCTGAGATATTCAATAATTCTGCAATTAGTCCATTTCTTTATTTCTTACATTTTCTGTTGATGATCAATTTATGACCAGATCATATACTTAAGTTTCAAAACTTTTAATTTTTTTTTTTTTTTTCAATTTTCATGTCATATTGATGTTCTTTAATCCTACTGATAATTTCTCCTAGTGAAGCTTATTATACTTCTTCCTTATTTAGATTTTTAGACACAAGTGAAATTTGATAAATTTATTAATCCTATGTTATGCTGGACTAAATTTTGTTACTATTTAATAATTGGAATGCTGTATTATTCCTTTTCCTTTACAAAAAGAATTGCATAGAAAGGTGATTCTTTTTGTAAATTTTTGATTAAATGCTTGATTTTTTTAATTAGATTACAATAAGTTAGTCTTGTATCTCTCTTATTTTATCTTTAGAATCTCTCTTTAATTTCAAAAATGTCATATTTGTATTGAACAGTGATTTTTTTACTTTTCATTACTTAAACTGCTTAAAAGGCCATTAGATCTGTAGCCATGCTCCTTTCTTTTTTTTGACAATCTTATTTAACTCTAGATCCTATGCTTCCATTGCAGATTAATGGGTCAGAATTTTTATGAACTAAGACAACAACAGCAATTCTTATCAGGGGAATTAAAAAATGTAAAAATTGCAACATTTTACTTTTTGTATAACATAACACGTATAAATTTTTGTAAAAAAATTTGTAAAGTGATGATCATAATAGGTGATATATTTACAAAAATTTTATATATAGGAACAAAACAAAAATGTAGATAATTTAATCAATAAAGTTATTTTTATTAAGTATTATAGTTATTTCCCAGTTTATGTATATCTGACTTCCATAAATTTGACTTTACATGAAATGTTTTCTCTAACTTTTGAATTTTTTTTCATATATAGAGCATAAACATCTATTGTATTTATAAGTTACAAACATTAACATTTAATTTACAACACTAAATTCATTTATTTGATTTATTTATTTTGTATATTTGTTGAGTTTAAATATATTACTGATACTTATTAATTACTTTTCCATGTGAATTGTCTGGTTTTTAGTCAAGGAACAATATGGCACCATAAATTTGTATAAATATAATCCTTATACAAATTTATAAATGTATAAGGATTATTCTTATAAATATGTATATATATATATTTTAAAAAACTATTATTTGTATTTTAAAAAATACAAATAATAGAATGTTAACATTCAAACTATATTTGTATATAGTTATCATTTAGTATTAGCTTAATGTATGTTGCTGTTAACAGTTTGTTTTATTCCATTGGATGATTGAATTATATAATAATCTTGAACAAATTTCTTGGAACATTTGTATTCAGTATGCTTGCTATGATAATACTATGCATGGAAAACAGGATAACTCAAATTAGATTCTTGCCTAATAAATAGTGCCAGCTTTAAGTACATTAGTGCCCTTATGCAGTTTCCTATATTTTGTCTTGTCACTAATTTGAACAAATGCATATATAAAAACATATAATAAAAAAAAAAACATAATCTAGTACAGGGGTCTGCAACCTACAGCACGCATGCCACGCCTGGCATATGGAGATTTTTTTACTAAATAAAAGTAAACAATAAGCCAATTAGTAACATAAATTGTTTATTCAAAAACACTTTCAACTATCCACGTAGTCTAACTGAGGCAGGCTACATGGATAGCCAAAAACGTTTTTGAATAAACAATTTATCTTACTTATTGGCTTACTGTTTAATTTTATTTAATATCTAAAGTAAGAAATATTCCAGTATGATTTTTTTTTTACTGTTTAGTTCAATGGCACTCAGATTGAACAGAAAAGTAATAAAAATACTTAAGATTATTTTTGCTTAGACTTATTATAACTTAATATTTTAAAGTCAAGCACATTTCAGCAATAATTATGTATACTACTATTTATTTAGTGTTTGACTTTAAAATATTAAATAGTAAAAAATTTTATTTTTGTGCAATATTAGTACTAATACCTACAAGTACTTTCCAAATGTAAAGAACCATGCAAATAGATTTATCATTAACTAAAACAATCTTTAAGAGTATGTTGAAAACTCAAAAAGAATTTGCAAAATGATGTGAAGACTTCCAAACTCACACACACATATTTTCTTATCTTATCAAACCTGACTTAATTGATCTAAATATGATCACCTTTGATTTGCCTTTTTTTAAGTAGATAGAAGTTGATAGTTTAGAAATGGAACTAATAGAACTAACATTATCAGAATTATGGAGAATGAAATTTGTAGAATTACAGAAAACTCTAGAACAGGGCTGTCCAACCTGCAGCCTGCAGTCCACATGTGGCCCATTACTGTACTGAATGTGGTCCTAACATAAAATTATAAATTTCTTTAAACATTGAGAATTTTATGTACTTAATGAAATTAATGAAGTTTTTATTATTTATATACCTATCTACATTTCCTATTTCCATTTTCTAAAATATTTCTTAACTGATTAAAACTTCTTGACCTGCTCAATGATTTTAAAAAAATTTTTTGAATGAAAAGAAGTCAAAGATTATTATGTTACAACATTTTTGCTTATTTGGCAAGATGGATATCATATATTGTACATTATTCTAAATTTTTGCTTAACAACTATCTTTTTTTTTTGTTTAACATCCCTTTTCCAATCAATGAGATTACTAAGGAGTGTGGCCAGTTCCAATCATGAGCTGCACCTACACATTTTTGAGGGACCATTTGGTGAAGGACAGGGAAAACTAGGCTGAACCCGGAACCCCAAAAATCTTTTCAGGAGATGCTGGACCCAGGTCCTCCTGTATGACATACCACATGGTCATCTGGCTGCCCAACAACTATTGTTGGAATTAGTATATTTTATGTGTGGCCCAAGACAATTTTTTTCTTAAAATGGCCCACAAAGAAGCCAAAAGATTGGACACCCTGCTCTAGAAGGAAACTGTTTGTTCAACAATTGAGAATGTCCACTAACATTCTCAGTTGTTGGATGTCTTTACCTGAAAGATTTAATTGTTTGAAGAAAATTGCATCTGCTCTACTTTTGGTATCCGACTCAACTTACCAATGTGAATAAATTTTCTCACATATGAAAAATATTTTGAGTACACAAAGGAGATGTCTAACACAGTAAAAAAATTGTTGGGGATCACAAAAATTTTGAGAAATTCTTATGTTGGATAATAAATTTTTAATTGAAAGAACTAAAAAATAATAATTTAAAAAATACTTGAAATCACTCAACTCATTATTGTGTGTCTGACCACTTTTGAGTTTAAATACCACATTATTAATTATATTTTATTTAAAAATTTGTTTTTTTAATGTATTATAATGTTTTTGTTAATATGCAGATTTTCAAAAATATTGAATCATATGTACTGAAATATACTCTAAAGATATGGATTTGTATGTAGTAAAACAACTTTTATTATTACTATCCTTATATGCTTATAATAGGATGGTAAAAACAGATAATAGGTCGTGTAAAATTTCAGTCTGAGTATGGGGGTTACAAATATAAAAAGTTTGCACATCACTGGTCTAACACCTGAAAATTCAAAAGCCTGCATAAAGCTAAAAATGAAAAATTGCATATCTGATATTGAGCAATTGAGCAAAGACGAGACAAGGTTTACATTAATTTATTAATGGCTCTGATTATAAAGAATGATTAATCCTATTAGATTTTTATAATTTTTTCTTATTCAAACTATGTATTTTGTGTTGAAAAACTTGTAATTTATAATTTTTAATAAATGTGTTAAAAATTAAAATTTGACAAAATATATTTTCCACATATGATGCATATATTCCCCATCCTATTTTTCTTAAAATATTGAATGGATATAAAATCTGATTATAATGGGCTTCAAAAGCATATTATAGAATAGATAATTTTGAAACTTTTTGTAAGCAGACTTATTTCAATACTATAAAAAGATTGATAGAATCAAATCAGCACACAGAATAACAGTGAAACATAGGTTCGACACTGTACTGCTGAAAGGTTGCCAATCCCTGGTCTAGTATATTTATTTGTTTTTATGTCATACAGAATAAATTTATGGTTATTAATTTATATTATTACAATTTTTAATTACATCTGTAACTTTTGTATTTTAATAGTAGCAAATTCATCAATAAAATTGATGATAATTTGATTTAAAATTTTATTTTCTATAACTTTCATCAAAAGACCTATTAAATATTTTTGGGAAATAGTTGATATTAATTAATATTTTTAATTAGCTTTAATTTCGAGAAAGATCTTTCTCTATTAAATACAGATATAGAAAGTTATATTTTCTTAGAAAATAGAATTTTTAAATAATAGTCAAAAATCTGGACTATCTTTACATATTTAAAAACCTGCCCAGACAAAAAATTAAGCTTTGTAAAAAAAAAAAAAAAAAAGGAATATAAAATTACTAATTTTTAAAAAAAAAAACAAAAAAAAAAAAAAAAAAGGAAGAAATATCTGGGAAAAGAGGATATATGGTAATTGTAAATTTAAATTACTAAAATTAGATTTTATTAATAAAGCAATTATCAATTTAAAACTCTATAATGTGCCCCTATGCAATGCTTAATCTTAGTGCCTCAAGCTGGCCCTGCTAATAAAGAATTAATTATTGTTGTTGTTTAGTTCATTCTCCCCATGACTGGGGACTTGTGGTGACATCTTTGATGATACATTGCCATTTTTCTTTGTCTTTTGCAAGTGATCTTGGTTTTTTCATAATCCGTATTGGTGAACATTTTAATTTAGTCTATGAATCTTAGTTTCTCTATTCCTCTTTCTCTTCATTCTTCCTTACAAAATTATCTTTTCAAGACACTTGCCTTCTCCTCTCAGAATATGACTATAATATTTGAGAATTCTTCTCTTAATAGTGTTTATTAATCATTCTTTGGGTTTGATTTCTTCAAGGATTATCTGATTGATGCATTTAGGTCTGTGGAATCCTGAGCATCTACCTTCAACACCACATTTCGAAGGTATTAATCTTGTCTTTATTTTCTTATTGAGGGTCCATATCTCTGATCTATATTAGACAATAGTGAATATAAGAGTATTTATCAGCTTGATTTTTGTTTTTTTGCTAATATTCCTGTCTTTCCAAATGCTAATTAAGTTTACCTGTTGCAGTAAAAAGAATTAGTCTTCTTTTTATTTCTTTGTTAAAATCTCCATCAATTCTTATTAAAGCTCCAAAATATATGATTTCATCAATCAGTTCAATGTTCCTGGCTTTATAATTATTATAGTCTTCTTGGTTGGGATTTATGCAACTATTATTTTTGTTTTATTTAGGTTAATTACGAGGCTATATTCAAGCCTTTTCTCTTTGATTTTATCTAATAACTTAATGAGATCATTTGAATTTTAAGGTATGATTAATGTATCATCTGCATATCTGAGGTTTAATAAGTAATAATCATTTATTTTAATTTCTTTATCCCAATTGTCTAGAGCTTTTCTCATGATGTGATCCCCAATAGAAGTTGAATACATAAGTGATAAAATACGTTCCTATCTAACACCTCTCCTATAGGCTTGTTGGCACCTTAATTCAATTGATGCGAGGTGCACTTTAGTGACTGTCAGAAAAACTAACAAATGGTAAACAATGGCAGAAAAATGTTACTGTGGCAATTATTGCTGTGTTGTTGGTTGTCATTAAAATAATTACAGCACACCCAAAGTTTCTATGTTTATTTTTCCTTCACTAATAAAAGATCCAGGAAGAAGAAAAAAGTGGATTCAAGCTGTGAGGTGTATCAGGTAATATTTTATAAGCAAAAAAAAAATGGTCCTTGGTAAGTTTTAAATTAAATGAAGTGAATATTTTTTGTAGAAAAAATGGAACTATGTGGAATCCAACCAAATACAAAAAAATTTGCTCTGATCATTTTATTAGTAAAAGACCTATATATCATCCTGATAATCCGATATGTTCCATCAATTTTTCCATCAATCAAATTATGTAATTCTGAAAATTCTTGCATTTTTGAAACCATTCTCATATTTACTATTAAAATATATTGAAAGGGTTCGTTAGAGAAGGAAATGTAGTAAACGTGATAAAATAAACTTTCTTAAAATTTAGAAACATTCATGTACCAAATAAACATTTTATTAATTATTTTTGGTTTTATTATGTTAATTTTACATTATTATTTGGAATCGGATAATAAATCAATTCCTTTCCAAATAACTTTAGGTGTAAAGAATTCTTGCCTTCAAATAATAATTGGTTTGAAATTTCACATTAACTGTACTCTTATGATTTCAGCTGAATCCAATTCTTCAGCTTCAAATATGTTACTGCAACTGTTATATTCATTATTCAATTTATTAATTTTAATTAAAATGATAAAACTTGATATTTTTCCAAGAAATATAGACCCTCCGTTCCAGCAATACAATTTCATTGAACCCACATAAGTTTATTTTCATTATCAAACTAAATTATAACAATAAAAAATATTAGCTAATTAAAATAAACAAGCAAACAATATTTGATGCTGAAAAATAAATGTTTATTTCAGTTTTTAATACAAATCAAGATTACAATGACTTGTTAGTAAATACCATCCATAATAAATACAATTCGATTTTATAAATTTAATATTTTTTAAATTCTTATATTACAGCATTACAATATATTTAAATGATTTAAAATATCCTAGTTAATTATTTTATCGAATTTTTTTACTATTTGTTTGTTATCTGTAATTTTACTTTGTAATTAGACTGATTTACTTTCATTTGAAGAATGCATTTACTCGTCACCCACTCCTGTCCAGATTCCATTAGCTTTTTTCCTTTCCAAATAGGTTTAAGCTTAAAGAATTCTTGTCTCTGAATAATTGGTTTGAAATTTCATGTTAATTGTATTCTTATGTTCATCATGATTACACTTGCTATTACAATTAAAATTCATGTTTACCACATGTTAATTCTAAAAACTGCCACTAGATTGCCGCTACTACAGCATACCAAATGGATTTCTATGAGCCTATATGGAACCAGTTACTTAATTCATGGTTAATTCTTATTGATGATAATTGGCTCAAATACAACACTAATTAGAAGATTAACCTTTCAATTCAAACCAAACATTACAGCCAAATCTCCCCTAGTGGAATAAGTCTGAATTAAATTTTTCTAACGATTAATTTTTTGAATCAATGCTAATAATTAGTTTTCATAAAAGTTATTAATGAGAAGATTAGGTGTTTAGATATTTCCATTTCTGCTAAAATTTTCCAATGTTTATGATGATTACTGAAAAATATTTGACTGTGTTAATCAATGAAGCAAACATGTAATGGAACATTATATTCTTTAGATTTTTCTATTAACTATCTAAATATTGAAATTTGATTATATGTTCTTCTTTTTTCAATAAAACTAGCTTGCTCTTTAAAAATTTCTTTTGTGATATATTGTTTTAGTCTTTCATTTATTATTAGAGAAGTATTTTACTTATGTGGGAAATCAATGCAATTGTTTGAAAATTTTTGCATTCTTTTGTATTGTCTTTCTTTGGAATGAGAATGTGTATGCACTTTTGCCAATTTTATGGTCATTTCCCAGTGTGCCACACTTTGTTGTATATTTGATGTATAAGGCTGATTCTATTTTCACCCATACAGCTAATTAGCTCTGCTGGAATACTATCGTTTCTGGGAATTTTTACTACTACTAAGATTTTTTGTTACACTTTCTACCTCTCAAGATGTCTAGTTCTTAACTCAGTGGGAGAAGTTAAATTAGTTGAAACATTAGATGTATCCTTCTTATAAAGATCTTTACAATAGTTTCTCCATCTTTCAAGAATTTGTGAAATTTCTGTGATTATACAGTATTATCTTCTTCATCATTATTTACTTAAAATTTGGAAGTGAATATATTGGATAACTTTTTTATATAAGTGAAAACATCTTTGGAGTGATTTCTAGTTGAAGCATTCTTAATTTCTTTGCACTTGTTTTGAATATGGTCAAATCTTTATCTTTTCTATATTATTTTTTAATATCATTATTCAAATTTGTATATTGCTTTTTTACATCATCATTATCTTGCCCACAGGACTTTAATTCTTCTTTTTTTTTGTGTTATAAGATGCAGTGTATGGTTAGAAAAGTTATATTTTTCTTATTTTTGGGTATGTTTCTTTGGCTGCTTTAAGTATGATGTCTTTAAAGTCTTTCCATAATTCTTTTGGATCTTTTAATTTTTGTCTGGGGAAAAGAAGACTAATGGTAACTATAAATTTAAATTAACAATATTAGGTTTTATTAATAAAACAATGACCAATTTAATCCCTCTGTAATGTGCCTCAGGATGACCCTACTAATAAAGAAATAATTATAATTCTCTTAATATACAGTTTTGTAGAATGAGATATTGATGATAAAATTTTGTAATTTTAACTTAGCTTATTTTGATTATAACTCACTTATCAGATATAAAATAATAATCATCTTAGTGGAAGAACAAAAACAAAAATACTGGTAGATTAAAACCAATATGAAGACCATAATTATTGATTTTAAAAATTAAGAAATATTTATATAAAATTCACTCTATAAGGAGTAATTTATCAATCATCAATATACTATAACATTCTTTAGTGTTTGAAAAGAACACCAAAAATAGAAAGTATAACATGATATAAAACCAATATTTGATCAAAAATAGACAGAAAATACAATCAGAAAGAAATGCTACTACATTATGACAAAATATTAGTATATACAATTTTATAATTTTCCAGTGATTTTTTTGTTAAAAACAACTTGATTCATGATTTGCAAAATTTAAATATTATATTTTAACTATTATCCTGTCATATAAAAATTATCTAAGGAAATGGCTTCTTAAAATATTTGTTTTCATTTTAAATGAAAACATATCTAAAGTTTTTGGAAATATTTAATATATATTTTATTTTTTATTTTTAATTTATTGTGTAAGAGAAATTTTATATAAATATTTTCTAATAATTATGAAAATTTTCATATAAGCAATAATCAGCATTTTTATCAAAATTAATAATTACTAGATATTATTTGGTCATATAAATGACAAAGTAACTCTTTTCAGAGATCCACAGTGATTCTTGTAGTATCACTGGAGAAAACTTCTCCAAAAGTATATTATAGAGAATCATTAGATGATGGCTATTATTAGGTGACTGTGCCATCTGTAGAGTTTATCTTTTTAAAACTACAATTTTAATTGAATTTTTTTCTTAAATTTTTAAATTATTAGTAATTATTGCTGCAATGATGATTCATCATGACATAATAATAAATGACATCACAAAACATTAATAAATCATGATATCATGGTGACGCAATAATGTGTAACATTAAATTGATATCATCATTGCATTGACATGATTTCATTGTTACTTCTATGCTAGCTAAATTAGCATTAAAATTGGATACATTAATCCTATGGATTCTAATGGATTTCATCATGGTGATGACTTCACTATACCACTGTGGCATCATTATGACAAAACATTAGATGATGTCTCAAAACAATGATAATTCATGATGTCATGATTGCATAATAGTGTGTGACATTGTGATGATGTCATTGTGACCAATATCAGTGGTGTTAAGAAATCAGTTAAATCATATGTTATTCCTATACTGCTAACACTTAGTATCATCTATTGGTAATAATATAAACTACAAATTTAATTTTTATTTTTAAATATCTTTAATTTTTAAATCATTAATAATGATAAATAATTTTGGGTGTTGCAGAAATTTGAGGATTAGACCTTTCTAACAATATCCTATTTATAGGAATCAGTACAATGGGGTTTGACTGCAAAAAGATAGCCACACATCCAGCCAGCCTGCCATGTTTTGCTATTAATATATATGATTATATAATTAATGTTAAAAATATTCTTATAATGTTGTTTTAGAATTAATATTAAAATTAATGTAATAGTAATGAAAAACAAATTGATTATTAAAAAAAATAACTTACAGTAGGACTGTATTAAAATCTTAATTTCAAAATAATTAAAATTTCATCAGTTTATTAAGAATAACATACAGTAGGACTGTATTAAAATCTTAATTTCAAAATAATTAAAATTTCATCAGTTTATTATTATAAATTTTTTTTCAGTACTTTTTTAGTATTAAAGACAATGAACTAATTGAAATGCACATTGAAATCATATTTAAATAATTCAAATAAAATACAAAATTAAATTTATTTTAATATTTATTTGAAATATTTGACAGATATTTCTATAAAATATAATTTATAAATATTGTTTAAAAAATTCCTAAATAATTAAAATTTTTATTTTTCAATAAAAACAGCTTTGATATACAATAGTGCTCAAAAATTTGCATCACTTACATATATTAGAATATAGCTAAAAAAGGCAATATATTGCATTATCAGTTTCTCATATTGCATAATCCTATTACAATAAGTTCTCTTGGATGATAGCTATAAATAGAATAAACATGCAACAGATTTAATAATCATTGCTGTATTTTAAGGTTGGTGTTCTTAATAGATAAGTTTCCTAACTGACACTTAATAAGCATAATATTGAAACACCTTGCTATGAAGAAATCAATTAACAAGTCTACACATTTCCTTGATTATTATTGTTAATATGCAAATATTGCAATTTTATTATTTAATTATATCAATATAAGAAATGAAATATAAAAAATAAGTTTGTAGTACTATATATTTAATACACTATCTTTATTTATTACACTGCTCACTCTATTGAAAGATAAATGATGACAGTTTTTGAGGAACAGTATAAACATTTACATGATGCAATTTTTTTTGAGTGTACTAAGTAGACTAAATGTCCATATGCTATTTCTCTCTTCTATCCAGACAAAAACAAATAAAACAGCTCAAAATAGATAGAAATGTATGTTTAATCTTCATTTAATAGGTGAAAGAAAACCTTAAATAAGCACTTTCAGCTTAAAAAAAAAAAAAAGCCTTTTTTTCTATGAATATTTATTCTATACAGTATGTTCAAAAAATTGTATTATGTAAATTTTTATATTGTCTTCTAATCTGAAAGTACTATAGCTGTTTTATATTAAGTGATAATTAAATGTACATGTCTACTTATTTTGGGCTGTTTTATACTGTGTAGTTTCATGCAAATTATCTGATTTTCATGAAAAAATTTAATATTAATTATATTTAAAAAATATTAAGATGGAACTAGTTGATAACTTACTTCTGATTAATCTTTTTCTGTTTGATGCAAAAATTTTATATTATTTTTAATAGTTATTTTTAAAAATCATTTTTAATAGTATCTTAATTTTTTAATATCATAGTGATATTTCATTTTATATATTTATAATTAATATTTTTATTATGAAAGTTTTTTTTTTGTTATTTGATGATTTTTTGCCTATTTATTTTCTTTATTTGATTGAAAACAAAATTTTGAAATAGTTACACTTAGATAAAGCAGATACATAATTATTTTATGAAATTCAAAGAATATAACCAATAGGTATTCTGTATAAATACCAAATCAAAAATATGCACTATGCTTAATTTATTTAAACATACTTCTAACATTTCCACATCAGCTCTGTAAAAATCTTATATACACTGTACTGCTGCATTTCTATTGAAGGCAAGTTGATGAAGGTCAAAAAAGATTTGATAAGTTATATTAAAAATTTTTCTGCAAAGTACTATTTCTGTTTTTAACTAGAGATACTGAAACTCAAGTTGACAAGCTGAAATTAAGAGAAAATTCAAATGCCCAAAGTTTTTGAATAAATATTATTATTCTGTGCCCTTGAAATACACTAACAACAATTACTGATCAATCTAACTACAATTATAATTATAAGTTTGTTTTATTTTTATTTTGGGATATTTGAATTACCTGGCCAAATTCTACTAAATACAATGATCATAAAAAATAAGAACTATATATAAATAGACCTTGATAAAAAGACAATGAAGACTAACATATAATAACCAATAATAATCATAAACTTTAAAAGGATACATAATAAAACCATACAAGTAACATTATCAATAATTCCATCAAAAAATGAAACTGTAAAAAATTAATTAGTAAAAATAGTGTAAAAGGCCATAATTTATATGAAATTAAGTGAAAGTATGTAAAAGAAAAATTACATAATATTTACATTACATTTACATAAAACACCACTATTTGTACTGTTTGATAAGAAAGGCCAAAATAATTAAAATTCTGGTCAATAAGATTTAAATGATTAAAACAAAACAATTATAACACAGTAAACATTTGGCAGTAAAATAAAAGCACTCTATAAAAATGTGCTTCATATAATTGCAAATTGATCTTCATCTATCACAAGGTTACAAATAAACATTTTTGACTCTACACTATACAAAATTTTATTAAGACTATTTTCTGTTTCTAGTGTAAATGATTAGGAAACTGGTTTATATAATAGATGTAATCATCCCATGATTGTATTCAAAATTACAAGAAAAAATTTCTTAATTTAATAAAAGTAAACAGTAAATAGAAAGATTTACATCATTTCATAATCATTACTTTGGCATTTGCATTTCACAAAATAATTTTCTGTTGTTTGGTAAATAATGTTTACTATTTTAAAAAATCTCCTAAGGTACCAATTTAAAAGACTGAAGCTTGAGCTTATTCAAGAAAAAACTCAAGTTTCTATCATCTGTTTATTTGCAAGAAAACTCAAGCTTTTAGCGTTGACTTGAGTCGACAATTCTATTTTTAACTTACTGGTAGTTTAAAAAATAGACGTTTTTATCCTTTTTAATGAATATAAAATAAATCTTATGGTATAATTATAATTGCAAATATTACATGTAATTTAATTATATTCTGCTTATTACTTCACTCATTTATTATTATTTTTTAAATTTTATATAAAATAGATAAATAAGAAAAATATGATCATATATAAAATTATTTTAAATAATCGTGTTTTTTTTTTTTTAATTAAGAATTATTTCTCTGAATAATTTTGATATATAAATTATTTATTAAAATTTTAGTTGCCAAAGAATGTAATTCTTTTAAACAAAGTAGGAGGACAAGGTTCTGTAATTCAAAGTACAGATGGAGAGAATAATATACATCCTGTCCAAGTAAGAATAACATTTAAAATTATTGTTTAAAGAATTAAATAATTGAAAACATATCTGTAGATACTGAATAATTTATTTGTAGCTTATTCAGACATCCAAAGAAGACAGTGATAATGATGGAATTGTAGGGTCTTATCTTTCATCAGATGAATCCAGAAAAAGAAGAGAAATCCTTGCAAGGCGACCATCATATCGTAAAATACTCAGTGAATTATCTTCTGCGGAAACTCAAGGAGCTGTTGCTAGTTTAACAAATGATGTTAAAGAAGAAACTACTACAACTAGTGGTTCTGAAACATCAAGTCAAGAATCTGATGCTGGAAATACAATACTTGTAGGTAATACAAGATATCATACTGCAGCAGGTTTATTAAAAGGTATATTTTTATCAAACTAATATTTAGTTATTACTATTTAAATTAAAAATTGATATTTTTATATATTAGTGGTTCCAGCATCTGCAATTCAATTATCAACTGGAACACCAGAAGGAGGTTTGAGTAATTTACAGACACTTAATCTTCAAACAATGACAAATTCTAATTCAGGGACCACAGGAACAATTGTCCAATATGCTGCTCAAGGGCAAGAAGGGCAATTTTTTGTTCCAGGTAAATTAAATCTTTAAAGTTTAAATCTTTTTAAACTTTATTATAAAATTTTTCTAGAATTAAATAAATAAATGCAATTATTTAAATTTACAAATTCCCATAAATTATTAGTTACAGTATCTGCAGCTGATTTACAGGCATATCAAATAAGAACAGGGTCAACAACTTCGGGTTTACCACAAGGAGTTGTTATGTCTTCTTCCTCAAATATACAAAGTCATCATCAAATAGCTGAAGAAGCGTCTCGTAAACGAGAATTACGGTTGTTAAAAAACAGGTAAGCAAAAAGGTCAGATGAAAAAGAACACTGTACAAATAATTAAACCAAAAAAGCTTAGTTAAAATAAATAATAAATTTTTTCATTTTAATAATAACAAAGATCAGATTTAGTAATTATTTTAAATGTAAAAAAATTGCAAAATTTTCTTATAAAATTCTTTTCACTTACATACTCTTTCCAAAAATTTGATTTAGTTAATTAATTGATTAATTTCTCTTTTTTATTTAGGGAAGCTGCTAAAGAATGTAGAAGGAAAAAAAAAGAATACATAAAATGTCTAGAGAATCGTGTTGCTGTTCTTGAAAGTCAAAATAAGGCTCTTATTGATGAATTAAAATCATTAAAAGAATTATATTGTCAAAAAACTGATTAAACTTTTGCATGAAGAGATCAATACTATTTGCACACTTTCATTCATTTTGCATCAGAGGATAGGATATTGAGATGAAAACATCATTATCATTTTCTATAATCAGGGAATTGGTAAGACACAAAAAGGCTCAGGGTTAGATATATTTTGTGTTTGTTAAAGAGTGTTAAAGAACAAACTGCAAAATTAACATATATATGTTCATTTTAAACACTATTTTATGTAAATTCTGAAGGAATTTTCACAAATTTTAATCATTTTGTAATAAACATTAAATCATATATTGAATAATTTTGTGATATTTTATTCCAGATGCCAAAATATGTAATTCTAATACATTAGCATATTATTTATTGAATTCATAATTATTATTAAAATTTTCTTAATTTCCTATTGCCATATAAAAAATATGTTTTTCTTTTTATCTTGTTGTAAATTTTTATTATATAATAATTATCTTTTTATTAATGTAAACATGATTGTATACTTTGTTAAATTGAATGTTCCAATTAAAATGCTTCCCATTTGCTTATATTACAAATGTGATCACGATGGTGCCTTTAGTATGACTCCATCTTGATAGTGGATTTATTTTGGTTCCAGTATTAATGCTTGAGCCAAACATAATTTTTTATGTTGGCTTTAACATAAAAGTACTTGCCTTAACTAGTACAGTTCACTTTAATGTATATTGGTACAAATATTGCCTTGTACAAATAGCTCAATAAATTAGTCAATTTCTTTAAAAAATTCAGTTTTGTATTTCTATTTTTTAAGACAACAGTAATAAATAATTTCTATATATTTTAATACAGTATTTCATTGATCAGTAGTCATCATTAGAATGAGTTTTAATAAATATATTGTTGTTCATAATTATTCTATTGTAGATCCCATATCTTCAGAATTTTTGGAACATGTCCTTGCATAAAAATTGAAAATTTGAGCCTTCTGGTTTATATCTTTATAGAAGTATTTATCTAACTATAAATGGGCTCTAATGCCATTTATATCTAATATGGCATTAGATATATATACAGTGGACTCGCGTTTTTACGAACTACACGTTTTTATGAACTATTTAATTGGTCCAAAGAAGTCCTTAATGTTAATTAATGTTATTCCCATTTACGAATTTTAGATTTTACGAACTATTTTGGGGGGTCCGTACGAGTTCGTAAAATCGAGAGTCCACTGTATATCGATGTTATCTTTAATGCTGTCATTCAAAATAATTAATTGGTTTAGTCTATATTTTTCTCAAAAAAATTATTTAAACTAATCATAAAATAATAATTAAAATAGACATGATGTTATATTATTTTAGTATACATTTTTCTTGTTTAACATGCTTGATACAATACAATACAATTAGAGGGGAAGTGTGTTTCCCATTGATACGAAATATTTTGAAATATGATTTTCATTGAATCTATGATGATAATCCCTATAATAATTTATTGTTTTCATTTTACTTATTCTATTAAAGAGTTAATAAACTGACAAGAATTTAATAATGATTTTTTAATTTTGTCTCCACAACAAGCAGTTTGGCAAACGATAAAATTTTAACAGCACTGTATATATGCATTATTGTAATGTACTGTACTGTACTGTACAGCTCCGGCCAAAATGTTTGTCGCTTTCAACTAGGCGCTGGAAACCGGAAATCATGTATATATATAGATATCAAGAATTCTATTATCATGAAAAGAATTCTTTTAATATGCATTAATAAAATTATATTATATATGACTACATATTACTGTCAAACAAAGAAAAACTAAGAGTTGAGGATTGAATCCATGACAACAATAGAAGCTAACAGACAAGTGCTTAATTAACTGCACTATGGAGATGTGCCACGAAGCATTCTTCTATTGAGCCATATACACACAACATTATGAATCAAATTTTCAAGCATTGAAATCTATTATTAGGAAAGTGCATTAGGTGAAGAGCTTGGATACATATTTGATCATTTTTAGTCTAGTTTCACACTCTACAAAAAATCAAAATCAAGGATTACACATCTGTGCTCTCCCCTTGTAAATTAAAAACATAAAATGAACGATCTTAAAGCTAATAACAGTTCAGTTGTGAATTAGATTAGGACAGTATTTTTCAAACTTTTCATTGCTGCAACTTAACAAGTATAAACTTTGGGGTAGATGGACTACAATGATTGTTTTATTCAATATTTTTAGAATAAACTGTTTAAGGCAGGGATGAGCAACCTTTTTAATCAACGGGCCAATAGTGAATCCCAAAACAGAACTCATGGATTAAAAAAATTTTTCTCATATAAGGAACCATTCTACTCGTTTCTTTTTGCTCAACTCAAATAAGAGATAGTAGGATTCTTTATAATATAGAAAAATTTCCGATTCTTTATTTCAAAAATAAAGAAATATTTATTAATCATTTACAGATTTCCATGAAGAATTATCTAGATGTACGAGTATAATAAAAGTTATAATTCATATCACGTAACTGCCAGCATATAATAATCATTAATGCCAACGCATAGCTCTATTTAAAATTTCAACATGGGATATATCTTCACTAATTAACAATGTTTATGAATAGAATATTAAAGTGGATCTGTAAGTAATAAAAATTCAAGTTAATATCTTAAGATTAATGCATACAGAATAATAATAAATTGAGTAGTAATGAAGATTCTAACATTATTAGATATTAATTATTATATTCCTTTATAAATAACAAAATTTTTTTAAAATATAAATTTTAATTCGATTTATAATGTACTAAATTGTAGATTTAAATTAATAGCGAATTACAAATTGTATATGTTGTAATTTTATTGCTGTAATATCATCTCTGTTTAGATGATTCTATAATAGCACACTTAATGTGTAAAATCGCACATTACTGTCTGAATTCACTATATATGATCACTTGTTACATCTGGAAAATGTATTTTAAACAATTTAAAGTATTACTTAAATTTGTAGTAGAGTTCTGCATTAATATATTTTCTTATAATGAATTGTTCTCATTGTAAACCAATTCCATTTAGCATCGATTTGTAGCTAGAGTATCACTCTGTTTAACAGTAACCTTAGCTGTAATAACTTCTAATGGTATAAAGAAGCTTAATTAATCAGATTCAATATCGGTAATTGAGTTTTCGATTATAAATAGATATCAGTTTTATTTTTATCCTATCAACATGATTAAATTATGATTATTTTATTGGTTTTTCTTATTTTATAATATATAAAATTAAGTTGTTTGTTTTCTGCCCTTCTCAAAATTTCCTATGAATGTATTCTAATATTAGATTCTAAGATATTGTTCAATTTTAACAAATATATATATGCTTATTTAAATTCTCACTTAGTCCAGTTTCAAGATGGCTGTCGCTAGGAATTTTAAAAGTCTATATTTTTTGAAAGTTTTTTATTTGTTAGAAAAAGTGAACAAAATATTATTTGCCACCATTAAGATTTATTTTTTATCCTTTATGTTATTTTAAAATAAAAATATTCTACTTAAATTTTATTTGTATTTGAAGATATTTATGATTTCTATAATATCCACAATTTTATGTTTTAGTTTTCAATTGTCTCAAAAGATTTATTATACAACATTAAGACTCTATAAACAACAATTTTATGATTTTGAAAATTTATCATCAGCTTCAGGTTAATAATAAATCTACATTTGTGATATCAAACTCTTATCACGTAAAAGAAGTTTGCTAATTATAAAAACCGTCATCGAATGATTAAAAAATTTACTATACAGACCATCATCAGTACTACTTGTTTCAACTGGTGATTTACACTTTTGAATATTTGCATTTTGTTTCAAAGAATGAACAGTTAAGGTTTCACTACCATATCCATCCTGTTAGAAAATTATTTAATAAATAAATTTTAAATATTTATTACTATTAATGAATGACTTCATAGATTTTGAAAGAAAATAATACAAAAAATAAGTTAGAAAAAACAATAATTATTTATAAAGTTAAATATAGTAAGTTAAAGTACTGATCTTAGATAACTAATTTAGAGCACAATTGGCAGTAGTGACTTCAAAACTATTTTATTTCTCAAAAACGAAGTACTTTCAGTCTATCCACTAGACCAGGGGTGAGCAACCTTTTTAATCAACGGGCCAATTTAAATTTTAAAATTTTTTTGCGGGCCGCACATAAAGTAATACTCATTAATAATTTACAAAACTTTATTTATAATAAACATTAGAATAAAAAAATATAAAATTTAAAAAAAGTAAAGATTTCATATACAAATTTTAATGCAAAATAAAAACAAACAAGAAAAGAACAGAAAAACGAATTTTCTTGAAATTTTTAATGAGAAATTTGGCACTGTTTATTCGATACGAGCTGATCAATATCAGCCGGAATTGATGAGGTAGCTACA
>AYEL01056485.1:0-13024 GCA_000484575.1 Olivierus martensii
CGATATAAATATCCAATCAGCTCTTCTCATGTGTAATTGGTAAAGTTCAAAAGAATTTTCATTTTCAGCTTTATCATTTTTTATATTTAAAGTAAATTTTATCGGAATGTGATCTGATTGAAATTTGAAATCAGAGTGCAGAGCAGACCAATCATTTAAAGGTAACGCATCCATATTATCACCATGTTGATCTATTAACAAAATATCAGAACTTAATATATTTTTATAAAGACATAGATCTAAAAACTTTCCTATCCTAGTCGGTTTATTAAGCTAAGCTGTGGCTTACCATCGTGGAGAATCCGGATCCCATACTTCCAGTTTTTCAAGAGGGGTTCGGACCCGACCCGTTGAACCCCATCCATCTGATTGACGCCATCATGGGTATTGGCCAGCCTGTGATGTGGTCTATAAATGGCCGCCGCCAGATACAGTATATCCCTCCTGCGATATAGCGGCTTAACCTGCCTAACAGTGGCGGCTCGCCCATAAGGGCTGAAGCCCTTCCACCAAAATGAAAACATTTTTAAATTATTATAGCTATTACATTTAATATACAAATAGGTTAAGTCATCAATTGCAGTGTCGGGATGAAGTCGACTAATAAACACCTTTTTTAAGCCAATATATTTCAAGGCAGTACGTAGAAGAGATCTTTGATTTAAATGAAGTAATATTTTCATTTTTGCTTATCGTTGATGTTGAATTCATAATCGTTGACATTGATGTTGATCTGATAAGGATGATGGAAGTGGAAAGTCGAAGCGTTTCCACGCTGCCAATCCGGCCTACTCCAACCACTGATTGCACTACACCCGTGGAGGGGACTGGATGGTGAAGGATTGGGATCGCAGGACAGGGCCCAGAATCCCGAATAAATTTTTCAGGAAATGCCGAACCCGGGACGTGAATCCGGATCCTCCTTCGTGGTACGCCAAAGCATTACTGTACCATTCAGCCATCCGGCCCCACTTTTCTGTGGTTAATTGACTTCTTTCATCAGAAAATAATTTACAGCAAAAGCAAAATGCTCTGTTTACGGAACATGAATATATGAGCCATATTAGTGGAAGAATATCATTGCTAAAACTACACCCAGAATCATCTGATGGGAATAATTTATTTTGAATTTGTTCTGTCAGGCCTTGTTCAATAATAATTTTTCGAATTTTGTCGTTAATAATTTCAGGCCAAGTGGCTAGATCTTTGATTTAAATGAAGTAATATTTTCATTTTTGCTTATCGTTGATGTTGAATTCATAATCGTTGACATTGATGTTGATCTGATAAGGATGATGGAGATGAATCAATGGTTCTTCAGGTAATGATGTATTGATTTGGATGATCTTCACCTTCTGTTAAGTCTTTTATTTGGAAGTTGGAATCATGACATGTTGCAAGTAGAAGGGGTGCCATCAATTTTTCTAAAAAATTTGTCAATTTGTCTTCTTTTCTTCCACAGTTTCTTTGGCCGCTTTCCGTTTTAGATTTCCTGCACCTGATAATTTTTTTATACAATTTTGAAATAAGACTAAATAAAAATTACATAAATTTCTTGTTTTACTTTAAAAATTTGAAATGCTTATGATATAAAAACTTACTTTCTTTAAAATGAATGAGAAATGCCACGGTAATTAAAAGAAAGACAAAACACTTGAAACACGGTGTTGAAAAAAATTCAAAATTCAGTTGAAATAAAATTCGTAAAAAGCAGCCAATGGTCAGTAAAATTTTTCATGTATTTTGCGTGTCCATTGTCATCACTGCACCAATGAAAATAGAGGAGTTTATATACAAATGCAAATCATATACAAATTCGTCTATACTTATATTGTCATACAGTATTGTATTGTTGCATAAGTATTTTATATTTGCCCCAATAGGAAAAATGAATTGTGCTCCGTCAGTGAGCCAAAAACGTGCACAAAATTTTGCTTAAATATTTTAATTGAGATCCAGAAAGCAATTGCGGAGGCGAGGAACAAATGACGAATGCTCCACTTCGTCGGCCGGATTGGCCGCGTGGAAACGCTTCGGCTTTCCACTCTGGAGTACCCGGGTTCGAGTCTCGGGTCCCACCCCTTGAAAATATTTATCATGGGACCCGGGTTCGATCTCGGGTCCCACCCCTTGAAAATATTTATCATGGGGGCGGGTTCGAATCCCGGGTCCCACCCCTTGAAAATATTTATCATGGGGTTGGGTTCGAATCTCGGGTCCCACCCCTTGAAAATATTTATCATGGGGTCGGGTTCGAATCTCGGGTCCCACTCCTTGAAAATATTTATCATGGGGTCCAGGTTCGAATCTTGGGTCCCACCCCTTGAAAATATTTATCATGGGGTCCGGGCCCAGCCCGTCGATCCCCTATCTCCACAATCCGACTGACCCTTCCGCAGGGGTGGGCAGCCTTTGGACCGGGTCCCACCCCTTGAAAATATTTATCATAGGGTCCGGGCCCGGCCCATTGATCCCCGTCCTCCACAATCCGGCTGACCCCTCCGCAGAGGTGGGCCGGTGGAAACGCTTTGGCTTTCCACTCTGGAGGACCCGGGTTCGAGTCTCGGGTTCTATAGTATCTCGAGTATCTAGGATAAATCCCCTTGAAAGTATTTATCATGGGGTCCGGATCATCCATTGAAAATATTTATCATGAGGTCCAGGCCTGGCCCATCGATCCCCGTCCCCTTAAAAATATTTATCATGGGGTCCGGGCCCGGCCCGTCGATCCATATCCCCGATTTTGAAACTTTTCGGGGACCGGCCCGAAAAGTCGAACGAGGCCGCGTGGAAACGCTTCGGCTTTCCACTCTGGAGGGCCCGGGTTCGAATCTCGGATCCCTCCTTGAAAATATTTATCATGGGGTCCAGGTTCGAATCTTGGGTCCCACCCCTTGAAAATATTTATCATGGGGTCCGGGCCCAGCCCGTCGATCCCCTATCTCCACAATCCGACTGACCCTTCCGCAGGGGTGGGCAGCCTTTGGACCGGGTCCCACCCCTTGAAAATATTTATCATAGGGTCCGGGCCCGGCCCATTGATCCCCGTCCTCCACAATCCGGCTGACCCCTCCGCAGAGGTGGGCCCCACCCCTTGAAAATATTTATCATGGAGTCCGGGCCCGGCCCGTCGGTCCTCCACAATCCGGCTGACCCCTCCGCAGGGGTGGGCAGCCTGGTGAAATCTAAATCCATATAAAAGTCATAGGAATAGGTCCTTGTTTCGCCTCGCCTCTTACTGAGTAGTGCTTGTTTCGCCCCGCCACTTAGTATACTCCCTGAATGGAAAGTGGCGTCACCACATAGTATTCTACCAGAAAGGAATGTGGCGTCATTTGTTGACAAAAAAAATCAACCGTTATCAATCCGCCACTTAGTACTCTTACTGAGTGGAAAGTGGCGTCATCTATCGACAAATACATAGTATTCTACCTGAATGGAGTGTGGCGTCATCTGTTGACAAAGTTAGTATTCTCCCTGAATGGAAAGTGGCGTCATCTGTTAACAAAAATAGTATTCTACTAGAATGGAGTGGCGTCATCTGTTGGCCAAAAATAAAAATAGCTATTTACCGCTAGCAGGGGTGGACAGCCTGTGGAAGGGCTTGTTTCGCCCCGTCACTTAGTATTCTCACCGAGTGGAAAGTGGCGTCATCTGTTAACAAAAAAAAAAATGCTCCTCTCCAATGGAATACCTATCATTTATTTCAGAATATGAAATAATCTGAAATAAATTAATCAAATTTGAACTAGATTCTTCATCATTGAGAGTTTTCGACAAATTTTGCCAATTTGAATACCCTTCTCTGAATTTTTTTAAGAATATTAAATACGTTTAATTATGCGATTAAAGAGATTATAAAAGATTAAGCAATCAAAAAATTTATTGATTTTATGAAATATAGTATTTGAAAAGCCCATTAAAAAAACAAACGTTTGAAGGAATTGACCGAAGATGCAACTTATGTGACACCTGGTGGCTAACAGAAACGACAGTATAAATTCGTAGCCTCCGAGATAGTCAACTTCGAAACGAGTCGGCCGGATTGGCCGCGTGGAAACGTTTCGGCTTTCCACTCTGGAGGACCCGGGTTCGAGTCTCGGGTCCCACCCCTTGAAAATATTTATCATGGGGTCCGGGCCCGGCCCGTCGATCCCCGTCCTCCACAATCCGGCTGACCCCTCCGCAGGGGTGGGCAGCCTGTGGAAGGGCTTGTTTCGCCCCGCCACTTAGTATTCTCCCTGAATGGAAAGTGGCGTCATCTGTTAACAAAAAAAAAAATGCTCCTCTCCAATGGAATACCTATCATTTATTTCAGAATATGAAATAATCTGAAATAAATTAATCAAATTTGAACTAGATTCTTCATCATTGAGAGTTTTCGACAAATTTTGCCAATTTGAATACCCTTCTCTGAATTTTTTTAAGAATATTAAATACGTTTAATTATGCGATTAAAGAGATTATAAAAGATTAAGCAATCAAAAAATTTATTGATTTTATGAAATATAGCATTTGAAAAGCCCATTAAAAAACAAACGTTTGAAGGAATTGACCGAAGATGCAACTTATGTGACACCTGGTGGCTAACAGAAACGACAGTATAAATTCGTAGCCTCCGAGATAGTCAACTTCGAAACGAGTCGGCCGGATTGGCCGCGTGGAAACGTTTCGGCTTTCCACTCTGGAGGACCCGGGTTCGAATCTCGAGTCCCACCCCTTCTTATTTATTATGGGGTCCAGGCCCGGCCCGTCGATCCCCGTCTCCACCATCCGGTTGACCCCTCTCAGGGGTGGGCAGCCTGTGGAAGGGCTTGTTTCGCCCCGCCACTTAGTGCAGGGGTGGACAGCCTGTGGAAGGGCTTGTTTCGCCCCGTCACTTAGTATTCTCACTAAGTGGAAAGTAGCGTCATCTGTTGACCAAAAAAATAGTTTGGAGTGTGGCGTCATCTGTTCATGATATCTATAAAAACAAAAAAAAAGACTTCAAAACATTTTTCCGGATTTATTTCATAAAATTAACAAAAAAAAATCCTTCGAAACGAGTGTCCAGACCATACTATCTAAAGACCATGGTTTGATTAAGCTGCTATATCTTTTTTTTTGCCAACAGATGACGCCACACTCCATTCTGGTAGAATACTATGTGGCGGGGTGAAACAAGCCCTTCCACAGGCTCCTGCGGAGGTGTCAGCCGAATTGTGGAGGACGGGAATCGACGGGCCGGGCCCGGACCTCACAATGGGACCCGAGACTCGAACCCTCCAGAGTGGAAAGCCGAAACGTTTCCATGCGACCAATCCGGCTTAAGCCGCCATATCCACATAGGATATTCTGTATCTGACGGTCGCCACTTATAGAGCCCATCATAGGCTGGAAAACGCCCCGTGATGGGGGTCAACCAGATGGTTGAAGGATGGAATTCAACAGCTGGGCCCGGACCCTTCTTGCAAAACTGGAAGTGTGGGACCCGGATCCTCCAGAATGGTAAGCCAAAGCTTTATTACGTGGTCATCCGGCCGACCTGGCCTCCTGGTAAAGTTGTGGCTTATCACTCTGGAAGATTCGGGTCCCATATCTCCAGTTTTTCAGAAATAATCCGGACCCGACCCGTGAGCTCCATCATTCAACCTTCCGGTTGACCTCACTATGGCGTATAATTGTGATGGGCTTTATAAGTGGCCGCCGCCACATAATGTATATTTCTTGTGCGACATGGCGGTTTAATTACACCAACCAAACCAAATTTTTTCAAAATCAGATTTGGTCTCTTGAATCCAATCATGGATATAGGGACCCGAAGTGGGCAATAGAATGCTCCGCTATTTAACTTTTTGTTAGAGTCGGCTGGATTGACCACGTTGAAATGCTTTTATTTTCCATTCAGAAGACCTGCGCCAAATTTCTTGAAATATTTTTTCAGAGGATCCCGAGCCTGGCCATCAATACCCACCATTTACAGTTTAGTTGACTTTTCCATGGTTTGTCAGCATCAAAGCAATCCATTCAGACAGCTGCGCAGGAATAAAAATTTACTCGAGTTCTACGCATGATGAGTGTCTGGAAGCAAAAGTATTATCACGTGATAAGTTGTCATAGTAGTCTACAATCAAATCATCGCCGAACTTCTACTTTCCAGCACATTCCATTATCCATTTTCTCAAAGAACAAAGTAAAATCGTACAGTAAAAAGTATACTAGTTGTGCCGTGGTCCTGTGTACGACTAATAGTAGAAAAACAAGCTTAGATTATCATCTTGTTCCTACCTCATACTTTGCACTGTCAATAATAGAACAACAGGCTGAAAGATTTAAACATATTTTAAATTACGATCCCAAAATGCTCCAATCCTGGGGCGATTTTGATCCTGAATACTGTTACCCGCAGGGAAAGTTATCCTGCAAAGCTTAGTGCAGATGTTGTGAGAACGTGGGTAGGACAGATAGAAAGAACCAACCAAATGTTCCCACCTTTTAGGGCGATTTTGAATTTTGTATTTGTTTTACCCATAGTCATGGAAAGTCACCCTACAAAATGTGGCCCGATAGGTCAAACGATGTGGGACATAGTCTATGCGGAAGACAAACATTGATTTGTATTTCATATGTATAGATTAAGCAGAAATCACTTTGTCTATACTGATAAAAAAAATAGATTTAACCAATTTGATAAACCCATAGGCCGATGGCCGCTGACGTCCCATTAGCTGCTATCCAGGGCCGGATTGTCTTTGAGGCCATAAACAAAAATAATTTTCGGAGCGCTATATGTGTAGTGGATTCCGCTTAATTGGACCAAATCTCAAAGAACGGAAACCAAACTAATACATAATTACATTAGCTGCTATCCAGGGCCGGATTGTCTTTGAGGCCATAAGCATAAATAATTTTCGGAGCGCTATATGTATAGTGGATTCCGCTTAATTGGACCAAATCTCAAAGAACGGAAACCAAACTAATACATAATTTAAACGCTTAATTGGGACTTTTCTCTTAAATTGGAACAGCAGCAGAAAAGGAATTTTCGAAAGTATGGCAACACTACGTACACTAATACTTGTGCTTTCTTAAAAAATTCCTTATATAAAAATTATAACATTTTATTGTACCGGTAATTTTTCAGGTTAAACCTTTCTACAAGACAATACAGACTAACACAATGGAGTGGGTCCTTTCTTATTGTCTTATTACATACACATCATCGACACACTGTCACCGCACTAATATAAACATCCATTCTTTAGTAAAATTATACGTTAAATAACATCATTGATAAATAACATATAACAATACTGTATTCGGCAACACTGTGATGAAAATCAGTTATCTATAGTCGTGAATCTGGCAAGTACTGGCAAGTATGGTCTACTTAAGAGTCTATCATTACTGTATCTAGCAATATTCATTTACAGTGTCGATTTTATTTAAAATTTTTAAATCTTTGCTAGAAGAAAAATGATTTTGCACTTTCAGGTAAAATTGCTTTGCTGGATAAAATTAAAAGCCAGCCATTTATTCAAGTAAAATTGCTTTGCTGAATAAAATTAAAAGCCACCCATTTAATACAAGCTATCGTAGACTCGCTGAAATAAACCAAAATCATTTATCATGCAAGCTATCGTAGACTGGCTGAAATAAAATCTACCATAGTGCGTCTCCTACAACAAGAAATACAACTGCGTGAGGAATGGGCATTACAGAAAGAAATTCCAGGAACATCCAAAAAAAAGCGTGATGGAAAGGATCCAGAAGTCGAAGAAGCATTAGATCAATGGTTTTCTATAGTTAGCGGGCGAGGCATGAATATAAGCGACCCAGTTGTGAAGACGAAGTCAGAGGAGATCGGTAAAAAACTAATAATTAGGTAACTATTTTAATGATTTATTAAAATAGGTACCTAATTATTATTTTTTACCTATTATTTATTTACCTACTTTGTTTAATTGGGACAGCCGCTTAATTGGGCCAAAATGGCTTAGTCCCGGCGTGTTCCAATTAATCGGAATCCACTGTATACATATTTTGGAAATTTTTTGTTGGACATATTTGCAAAATTTTTGCCACTATCCACATTTTTACTGTGAACGTGTTGTTTGTTATATCAATTTTCCATACTAAGCAATTTGCCAATGGAATACTGTATCGCGTCCACTTGTTTCGATTCTTTTCGATTATTGTTTATTCACGTTAATGTTGGCCAATCGCATTCGCTGTTTAGTAATTGTTATCCTCAAAAAAACTAACTTTTATTTAGTAATAATAATCAGACATTACGTCTTTTTCCCCACTATTTCATTTAGGTTTTGCTATTTCCCCCTTGCATATTTTTCCTTTTAGTTCCTATTTACGCAAACGACACGATCCTCATTAACTGAGTAATATGCATTTTATTTTTTCAAAAAATATAAACCATTCTTTAGTACCACTTTTTGATCTATCAGGGATGATAATAATTAATAAATCACGAATTTTATTACAGTTCTTTAACAGTTTTTGTAACCTAATGCGATATAAACAAATAATCTGAAGAATTGTTTCATATCGTAACAATTGAACCTGTTCAACTTCAATGAAATTGCTTTTGTATTTATCCAACAATGAGATTGGATTATTAAAAGTCTATTGCATGAAATCAGCAAATTCTAAGAAACTGCAACTATTAGGAAAAGTTTCTTTCCCATAAATTATAACATATAAGTTTTATAAATTTTAATTGGAAAATATTATATATCATGTTTTCCATTCATATCATTATATTATTGAACAATACAGTAATGAATAGATAGCCAAAATTATTAAACTACTACTACAACTACTACTAGTATCAGAAACAAATACACTGTGGGAACTAATCTCAATTTATAACATTAGATATATGAGATTTCTGATTTCAGTTAATATCATTGGAGAATTAAAGTTGCGGTTTTCAGGAACCTAACCTTGAAGTTAAACAAGGATATTTGTATTTATATTGGAATTAATAGAAATTAGTTTTTAATTTTGCAAATTATCAGTTAACAGTTTTCAAGGAATGCATTATTTTCGTAAAAGAAGGATATTTATATTTCTAAACAGAATGATACTTTATTTGAAAGTTATCTATTTTTATTGTTGTCACAAAAAGCAGAACTCAAGAGAGGATAAAAAGATAGGCACTTTATATACATACATACAATATCTTGATTAGTATTCTTCACTACACTTTTAAATTGTGAATATGACTCCTTGTTTTTATTTAAATGCAAGAAAAGAGAATATAAAACAAACTCTTCAACTATGTATTTAGCAAAAATTTTTTCCTATATGTTTTTCAATTGTAAAACTCCATTTTATATCTATTGTCAATAAGAAATGACTTTCAGTTTGGCAAAACATCAAACATTTAAAAATATATAGTATAATTTTTATTAGTTTTTTTATAACAACTATAAATGACATTGTATAAATATACAAATATTAACACTATAAATATAGTTAATATAACACTATCAATCCAATCATATAATTGTTTCATTAAATTTCAAAATCCCAAATAATTGGATTTTCAATTTTTAAATTAAATTTATATATTTATCTCAAAAAAAAAATCAACCTTCCAAAATATAACCCATCTTTATTTTGTAAATTAATAATCTTTATGGATTCTTTTCTTCAATTATTTTTATTCAAAGTTAAGAACTTCTGCAATTGGTCCCATGCTTTATTTACCTAAAAAAATTATTATACATATAAATATTTTTTATTTCTAACCTATATTATATTTTTTAAAGAAAATAATCTTTTAGTAAATAAAAAACTCTAATAATAAATTATATCAGGGGGTTTAAATCTTTCAATAGATATGTATTATAATTATATATTTATCAGTTTTTAAACTTCCTAATAAATAATATATCTATAATGTGCAGTCTACAATTTCTATTATTTCATAATTTCTTTGGTATATTCTAATGTACGAGGTGTGACAATTAAATAACCGGACTAGTCTTAAAAATTAGCTTTATTGAAAACATTATACAAATACCTTTTAGTCCCCTTCAACATACTCCCCTTCCCTATCAATACATTGCTGCATACGAGTTTTCCACTGTTCAAAGCAGTGCTGCAGGTCATTAGGTGTCACCTTCTTTAGTAAGTCTGCCGTTTTTGCCTTAACCTCTTCTACAGACTGAAAATGTGTTCCCTTCAATGCACTTTTCACTTTTGGAAACAGGTAGAAGTCGCATGGTGCAAGATCTGGTGAATATGGTGGATGCTCGAGCACAGTAATGTGTTTGTCCACCAAGAACTGTTTCACAGAGAGCGCATTGTGTGCCGGGTGTTGTCGTGGTGCAAAATCCACGTGTTGTTGCTCCACAGATCCTTCCTCACTCTTTCTCTAAGCTTTCTCAGGAGTTCAATGTAGTACTGCTGGTTTACCGTTTGGCCTAGAAGTACCCATTCAATCATGATGATACCATTAATATCAAAAAAAGAAGAGGTGACGGCAAAAACGGCAGACTTACTGAAGAAGATGACACCTAATGACCTGCAGCACTGCTTTGAACAATGGAAAACTCGTATGCAGCGATGTATTGATAGGGAAGGGGAGTATGTTGAAGGGGACTAAAAGGTATTTGTATAACGTTTTCAATAAAGCTAATTTTTAAGACTAGTCCGGTTATTTAATTGTCACACCCTCGTACATTGATAATTTTTAATATTTAGGTTTTTTCATAGAAAATTATGCAATTATCTTTTAAAAATTCAATATATTTAAGAACAGTAGAAAACTATAAGTTTGATAATGCAGATATAAATATTCAAATATTTCTGATCAAGTTTTATATAATACTTCTGATCAATAACCGTATAGATAATGATTAGAGTTTCGAGTTTTAGCTATTTTTTTCATTGAAGATTCTGGGGAAGATCTTTTTTTACGCTTATCAGACTGTATATTATGCTATCATACTACTTGCAGATATTATTTATAAATAGACAATCAACTGAATCAAACTTTGTTCACCGAAATTTGCAAATAATAATCATCTTGGAATTATCTTTAAGAATAAAAGAAAAAAACCAAAATCTATTAGCACTTCTATTTTCAAATATTTAAATAACTTCTCTAATTTATAATATATTATTTTATCATTTATTTAAATATATAGATAATTCTTGACTTACAACCACAAGTATTATAATGGTGATGAAATCTGCTAATTCTTAATTGATCAATGCAATATGGGTTCAAGTTTCTGACCCAATGATAGGATATACGGAAAGCATCCTTTTTTGTATCTGATTCTTGTAATATTATGTTCTTTATGTTTCTTAAGATAATATAGAGAACTTGTAAGCATTAGAAGTGTGAAATCCATTAATTTTGAGCATTTTCATCTTCCATCAGTGAGATTTGAAACCAAATCTTGTTGTAAGTTGAGGATTATCTGTATTATATATTCGCTTGAAAATCTATTGACTTCAATAATATGGTCAGATTTAAAATGACTATAATTGTAAAATGGCAATTTGATGGATATCCTAAATGAATTACATGATCAATGAGGAATCACAATATATGAACTTGTCACAAACTTCTTAAAAAACAAAAAGAATATTTGTAAAGGTTAAGTTAATAACTTCAATTCTTCTTAGAAATATTGAATTGAAAAAAGTTTTAAAGAAACATATGTAATAATAACTTCATTATAAATTGTAAAGCTAACAACTAATTGAGAAAATTTTTGTTTTTGAATAACTTTTTTGATTATAAAACTTTTTTCAATTCAATATTTCTAAGAAACATATGTAATAATAACTTCATTAAAAATTGTAAAGCTAACAACTAATTGAGAAAATTTTTGTTTTTGAATAACTTTTTTGATTGGGAGAGAAAATATAATTTAATACTTGTCAAACAAATTCATAAACAATACCTGAGAGAGAAACAAAACAAGGACTCAATAACTATACTTGATGACAGCATAGGAAGTCAGTACTGAGTCTATGAAAGCGGCATATTACCAACTTTTGTGACTGTATTAGTGCACACAGAACATTTGATTTCAAAAACATTTTTTTTAAAAAGTACATTTGACATTTTTTTTTAAAAAGTAATAGAGTCAGTAAGAACAGTGTTTATGTTCATGCCTCTGGATTTTCAGTTTTCAATTTCAAATAAACATTCAATGCAATTTGCTTTGTTTGACAGAAGCCTTTTGAGAATTCAAAAGGCTTCTGTCAAACAAAGCAAATTGCAAGACTTAAAATTACAACTCTCCGCCAATTTAAAACAAAGTTAGAATTGACTGAATGATCAAAACATCATTGCACATCTGATCATCATATATATTATAGACACACAGATAATTTACTACATTTAAAATCTTGTTAATATCATAATTTTATTTGAAGCTTATATATAGCTAACTTGTCAAAACTGTCATTATTTTATGGTAATTTACTGTAACATCCCAAATAATTTAGTGGACTATATCATCGATCTAGTGATATAAATGAACTTTGGCTCTTCCATAGACTCAATACTGACTTCTAATGATGTTGTCAAGTATAGAGGTAATGACTCGACCAAAAATTAGGTTAGATTAATTAAACTACCATATTATACATGGGATATACTTTATCTGGAAATACCCACTTTTAAAGCCTATCAAGGCTGGCCAATACTCATGATGGAGTTAACTGAAAGATCTTGAAGGATGGGATTCAACAAGTTGGGCCTGAATCCCTCCTAAAAAACTGAAGTTGTGGGATCCAGATTTGAAACCAGTCCTCTAAAGATAGTACATCATTGTTTTACCATGTAGCCATTCCCTCCTGAATGGAGCCTGCCTTGACATGGAGAGTACAGATAGGCCTCGATTAGCGCGACTTCGAATAGCACGAATTCGATTAGTGCGACTTAAAAAATTGATACCATTATTCGGTTAGTGCGAGAAAAGATTCGATTAGTGCGAGTTGTAAACACAGATCAGTCTTACTAACAAAGCTCCTTTTATGATGTCAATTAACAAATTAC
>AYEL01056486.1:0-53964 GCA_000484575.1 Olivierus martensii
CCTTTAATAACTTCAGTGACACTTATTCCTTTCAAACAATTTTTAAAACTGTCTGTTATATTATCAATTGGAAAATCAACTCTATTAAAAAAAGAAATTTATCTTTAATAGTGTTCCAATAAATAACGTATTAGAAAAAGGTTCAGTTTCACCTGGGCACGTTAAACCAACTCCTATGTTCAATTTTGTTTGAATTTTTTGACGAAGACATAATTATATACTATATTTCTGTAACTTAATTCAAAAAATAGTTCAAGATTATGTAGAAGTTAAAAGGTTAAAACGCTATTTGAATAAAGCTTTTTTTAACTTTTGCAATTTTGGGCTATTTTTTAAATTATTAGTTTACAGTTATACAAAAACAGAATAGTGCCAAGAAACATTATGTATTTCATAATTATACAGGTATTTGATTTTGATCATATTAATGATTTTTATTCAAAAACATAAAAACAAAAATATTGTCTATTATTATTCACAAATATGTTCATACATATTGGGATATTTTTATATATAAGAATATATATATTGTTTTAAGATCTTTTGTGTTTTGTTTAATGTAACGATTTATGTGTTTAAAACTGTTAGATAAATTAGAATATGTAGCTCGGATGCCCCACAATAGATTATTCCAGATCCTGCCCAAATCTGTTTCACTATTTCACTCATGATATTTACTCATATCAGTACATATCAAGAGTGAGTATTGAGATGCTTGGCAAGAATGCCATTCATACTCTGAGAGCCACTTAGTGTATCCTAGAGACTATATGAACATATCAATTCAACTGCAAAACAGATACAGACATAATGCTTGTCAGTAAGCCATACTGCTATATTAAAACAGATCTCTTGGAAGAGTGAATGGCAGTTTGGTAAAACATTGGCTTGTCATCAGAAGGATCTGAATTCAGTTCCATCTTCTAGTATTATGTCCAAATATTTTTTAGGAATTCAGATTTGTTGTTATATAATATTGTTGGTTGACTTAGAATATTTAAGATATGACATATATAACTGCTATCTTCAATATAAATAGGAGAAAATAAAGAGAACTGTATAGCAGAAATACGTTTATTTATATTCAATTTGAAATGTTTTTAACCATATTTTGGTCATTTTCAACGAAAATTACTAAAACGAATTTACATAGAACAATAGTTTATTCTATTGTTCTATGTAAGTTTGTTTTAGTAATTTTCGCTGAAAATGACCAAAATATGGTTGAAAACGTTTCGAATTGAATATAAATAAACATATTTCTGCTATTTAGTTCTTTCTTTAATTTCTCCTAATTAGAATATTTTAGTTTTTACATTTGCTTATTATAAACTTCTCATAAAAGCGAGATAAAGACTCGTTAACTGAATTTTCAGTATAAGTTAGCCTTGCCTTGCAAACTAGGATAAAAATTTGTATATAATTTTTGAAATTGAATAAATAAAGCATATAAAATACCATCAAGTTTGACAACTATAATTATGGAACATACTCTATTTCCATTGTACCAAAGATATTTCCTATTTTAATTTTGCTGAAGTTAGATCTTTTCAGAGAGAGAATTGTTGCAATTGATAATTTCCATGTAAAACCCAAATTAAAAAAATTTTCATTAGAGCCTTATATAAATTTAAATTTATGTAAGGGGCTTACATAAATTCAAATTTATATAAGCCTCAAATGCATTAAGTAAAACTACTCAAGAGCCCTTTAGCAGTTAAAAGAAAAAAAAAATCTTTTGACTGCTAAAGGACTCTTGAGTAGTTTTACTTGTAGTTTGTGTTTGGTGCAGTCTAATTGAACGTTTATTATTCTATATTAAGTGAGATGTCACCAGTGGCATACCAAGAACTTAGTGGAGCCATATGCAATCAAAGTTAATGGGTGTCCACTGATTTGAAATCTTTATTTGCCTCCATGAATAATGTTGTTCAACTCAGTATTTTTTGCATTAAATCTAATGCCTTTCTATAGTGTTGTTAATGCAAAAATTCTATATACAATACATTATTTTAGTGCATTTTTATTTAAGTTAGTGAAAATTTACATATTAAATTCTGATTTTACCAATGACTTATCTATAGATTTCTATTAATTATTATTAACATTTGGAAAAGCATTTAAAAAAGAAATAATGAATATAAGCAATATATACAACTTAGTCCAATTATTATTTACTGATACTTCTATACTGTACATTACAGTTTTGAAAGTCAGCACTGCTTTAATTTCAATTCTGATGCTTCTCATTTCAACTGCAAGTGTTGAGGAAAATTCTCAAAATTAAAGTTGTTAAAAAAAACTACTTATAAAAATTCAATAAAATTATCACAGTTATCTAATATAGATTGACAATTTTAGGAATAGAAAGTAAAAGATCTTATAATTTAAGTTTAAAAGATATAATTAAAACATTTCCATTGCTGTAGAGTAAAAAAAAGTCATTTTGAATTAATAAAAATTGTTTATTTTTTGTTAGTTTGAATGAAAAAGATTTCATTTTTTCATTAGAAACGTTGTATTAGAATTTCATTTCTATAGAATTTATTATTTGTTTTATAATTTGTATATTTTTTCATGTTTTTAATAAACATATTCTTCTCTAATTTATTTAATATTTACTTTAACTTTTAACATAATTTTTATGAGAGCCTTAGCCCTTCAGGGATCCCCTTAATTCATGAGCCTGTGTTCACCACACATACTGCATTGCTGATTATTATGCCAAAGATATGACTGTATAGTAAAAGAAAATTGATTAACTAGGTTTATATAGATGATTTGAAACAAAAGTCATGGAGTTTCAACTACAGGTATTCCTTGATTTACAGTGGGATTTGGTTTGACTCCTTCTAGCATAAGTTGGAGCCATTATAAGTCATAAATGCCCAAAATTTATGGATTTATCACTACTAATGTTTACTAGGACACTATATATTATTTTAATAAGCATAACAATCTGACTCCACCTTTTAAAAAATATCTGACTCCAACTCCCTAAAATTTGTAAGGTCCAACTTCTGACTCTGGGCAGTTTAAAATTCCAACTCCAACTCTACAACCCTGATAACAAATACGAAAATACAAGAATCACTTTCTTTATATCAGACCTATGCTTGACTGATGGTAATTTAGTTATTAATCTTTGATTACAAAATAATCAGTTTCTTTTCTTATTGTTTGGGTTAATTATAATTTAAATTTTTCATAACTTGTGTGAATTTTCTTAACAATACATTTTACAAATGTATCTCTTAACACAGTTATAAAATATATTGTGCATTATTATTAAATGGAATTATTTTTTCATAAATACTCATGAATTCTGTTTTAATATTTATTAAAAATATATGAATTTTCAATTTATAATATTTATGTGTATTTTTCAGAAAATGTTAATCTAAAATTAACTGATTTATTTTTACTAACAAAGCATGAAGCTGAATGAAAAATTAACATTTGACTATCAGTCTTTGGTAACAGTTGGTAAGTTTAGAATAATTTTAATAAAAAAGTTGCCATGATTTAATTAAAATAAAAAAAACCTATTTAGAAAATTTAATAAATTATTATTTTTTAGGTAAAAATGGCAGATGATGCCAAGAAACCCATAAAAATAATTGGCAATGACAGTTTATCTACTAGGGTAGCTGCATTTCAAAAAAAGCTGATGAGCACTTTGATAAACAAAAGAAAAATCCATTTTCTGAATTATCTAAAACTGCAGATCATCCAGTATGGGATAAGAATGATCCTAGATATGGTCGTCCAGTAGAAGGTTCAAAGACAGAAAAACGAGGAATTCAGGCTGGACAGCACATTAGTGGTGAAGTTCAACTGCTTTGTGATTTGATATATCAATATGGTCATCCTCTTCCAGATGGTAAAACAATCATAAGTTTTGGAGAATTATTTGAGGTTAGAAATTTTAATTTAAATTTTATAAATTTTTCTTATATTTAAAGTTAAATAAATTGCAAATTTTGTAGTTATATGCTCTTGCTATATTTAATTAGTATAAGTTTTAATCCTTTTTGCTTCATTTTTAAATCACTCGTATTAATTCTAGTTTACAAATAAACTTCCACTTAAGTAACTAGTATATTTACAAATAAGCCTTATTCAAAGTGGAAAAATGATTTTTATTGTAGAAGTACTTTTGACTTCAAGAAGTCATCATCACTTTACATAAGAACAATTAGAATACAACATTTTGGAATACAATATGTAGAATGTTATTTAAAATTTTGAAATTAATGATTAGAATTATAAATGAAAATTAAAATTATGTAATGTAAACATCATATCTAGGTTAAAATAAAAATAATAGAAAAATAATAAACTGGTTAAAAACGAAACTATTAAATTAAAATAAACTATGAAAAGAGTTAAAATATTTTACAAAATAACATATGGGGTTAAATGTACCATAATGGAGGTATAATAACTGGTCTGTTGTCATTTTATAACATACGTCTTATTATTATAATGTTCAGTGACAATAGCTTCCGCCGTTTTTATATCTTCCACTTTAGTTATTTGTCTGACGACACACACTTGATCCCACTGGATGGTGTTATCATACTGGTGGAGGTTTGATGAGTGCCGTGTTGAAGCTCGCTTTTCTTATATTATCTTGATGATTTCTTGAAGTCAAAAGTACTTCTACGATAAAAATCATTTTTCCACTTTGAATAAAGCTTATTTGTAAATATATTAATTCTAGATATTGTTTGTTTACAAAGGTTTTGATTTATTTTTGTAATTTCTTCCTTTTTTGATTTTTTCCATTCCAAAATGGAATAAAAGGGTATATGAATTAGGTTTGTGCAAGTTATTTGCCTATTGCCACAATAATTCCGTAATATTATCTGATCTGGATAAAATTTATTCATTTTATTGGGACCCACTAAAGCAAGGATTTTTAAATTTCTTAACTATTTAATATCCTACATATTTTTTGAACTTTTAATCCTTTATAGTCTATATATTAAAAGTTTTTCCTAGAAAAATCATCTCATAATGTCATAGCATTTAAACCAATCACATTAAAGATGAAAATATCACTTAGTTTTACTATTAATCAATAATGATTAGTTTAGTTAACAGAAAGTTGGTTACTGTAAATGTTTATAATGTAATAAAAAAACTTTTAATCTGACAATTGATTATTTTTATTCAAATGATTAAATAAAAATAAATGAAATAATCATTTTCATCAATTTTATTTTATGTATTATATTTTTATATTAAATAAAAATATTTTTACTTTTTTATATGAAATAATGTGATAAAATCTCTTAACAAAATATGATAGTCTTGAAAGAACTGTTTTATGTTAATTAACAAAGGGCATTATCAAATGACAAATTATTGATTTATCAAAATTATTACTAATTGAAATTATCAATTTCTTACAGCTATACCAAATAGTTGATCTTTCTTTATAATATATATAATTTTCATTCTTATGCTCTGGCTTAAATAGTATATCTTTATCTTTAACAAAGGCCATTTGTTTAGCTTTCTCATACAGGGTTGCTAAAATGTAAGGAAACGGAAATATTTTAAAAATGGCTTATCGGATTTTTTTTAAATTTGACATTAGGTTAAGTGTGTTTGTGTTGCTATCTGTATTTTTTCAACTTTTTGACTCGTATTTTAACAATATTAGTAAAGTTAGTTTTTAACTAACTAGTGCCCTTTAAAAAACATGAAATTTGTCTTGGATCTCAAAAACAAATTCGAAATAATTTTTTCAACTTTTTGACTCGTATTTTAACAATATTAGTAAAGTTAGTTAAAAACTAACTTTTAACTAACTTTACTAATATTGTTAAAATACGAGTCAAAAAGTTGAAAAAATACAGATAGCAACACAAACACACTTAACCTAATGTCAAATTTAAAAAAAATCCGATAAGCCATTTTTAAAATATTTCCGTTTCCTTATAGTGCACCTGTCTATCTTATCTTTTAGGGAAAACTTCAAAAAGACCCATGTTATCTTTACCATGATGTTTCTTCTTCATGGCAATGGTTCATTCACTGTGATTGCTGCTAATACATCTATGTGGCCAGATCATCAGCCAGCAATGGGATGCTATTCTACAAAAAGCATTGCAAAACATTAATTAGATACTCAAATGTTAAGTTTGGAAAATGATGATAAAGACAGTTACAACAACAGACAGCAAAGACAACAGTAATTAGCATTCAACATACTATATTATTGAAAAATCAAAAAAATTCAAAGATTACAATAAATGCTCGAAGTGCTGTCTATTTACTTCTTGACAATAATGAACACGTTGAATGACGTTTTGCAATGAATTAATCAAAGTATTTGGTGAGATATTGGCAGTTCCATTCCTGCAACTCTTTTGTATGTATTGTTCTGTTAACATAACATTAGCAGTGATCACAGTGAATGAACTATCACCATGAAGAATTGATATCATGGTAAAGACAACATGCATCTTTTTGAGGTTTTCCTAAAAGATAAGATAAGCATATGCTATATCATTGAATTCAGGATGAAATGTTCATTTCACATGGTCAAATTGACCCCCAGTGCCCTTTAAAAAAGTGAAATTTGTCGTGAATCTCGAAAACAAATGACAATATAAAGTTAAAAAAAATACCGATAACAGATATAAACACACCTAATCTTATGCCAAATTTTAAAGAATTCTGATAAACTGTTTTCAAAATATTTAGCCAATTCTATACATTTTAGTGACCCTGTACGTACGTATGTATGTATGTATGTATGTATATATATATATATATATGTGTGTGTGCGTGTGTACATGTGCTTGATAGCTTGAATAAGTGAGTAATGGAAATTCTCAACCCTAACTATTAATCTAAACTTCAAATTTGTCACAGAGATAGCAATTAGATCACATCCAAAATCTCAAAATTTTATATTTTAATAGCCTCAAAACATTGAAAATAAAAAATTATATTGTTGATAGATGGCAGGATATCCTTAGCACAGTGTTCTCCAAACTAGAGGGCATGTCCCTCTAGTGGGGCACTAGTCTATTTCAAGGGGGTGCAAAAGAATTAACAAAAACATAATTTTTCAGACAAACAAATTCAAATTGTGGGAAAAATGAATCAGTAAGTAAAACAATACTATTACACTGCCAAAATAACACAAATATTATAACTAACAGCACTATGGCAGGAAATAATTTCATAACTCTATAATACAACAAAGAATAGTAGACTTAGAAGTGCTTTCAATTTAATATAGATATAATTTGTTATAAATAATTGTATAACAAACTATGTTCTTCTAATATTTGTAATAGCTGATGAGGATTTCTATATTAAATTGAAAGCGTTTCTAAGTCTACTGTTCTTTGTTGTATGTATAGAGTTATGAAATTATTTCCTGCCATAGTACTGTTAGTTATAAAATGAATCAGCAAAACATTTATTAATTACAGTACATATAACCATGTACCCAGAAACTTTCTGCTGTAGCTGTTTAAAGACAAAATAGTGATATTGTTTAGTGATTGAGAAAGAATTAAGAGTAGCAATATCTTCAAATGACACCCCAATCTGAGAGAATTTGTGCCAAAAAACCAGCCCATCCAATACATTTAAATATTATGTTGCATTAAACATGTATCCTGTTTTTTTTTTTTTGTTTTAGTAGAATTTGTTTAATTGTATTAAAAATTATTTCACCATAATAAATATATATATTTTTTGTGTATAAGAACTTTATTTATACAAAATATAATATATTGTTTTGTAGTATTAAATTGTAAGTAGAAAGTATTTATAAAATTAGATTGTTATGAAAATGAGGGGAATAGCAATTTTTTTTATGAAAAAGGGGGAGTGTAGACACAAAGTTTGGAAGCCATTGCTTTAGCAGTTTGATTATTTTAAAAATAAACATTTTATCATAAGATTTATTTTTATTATTAACTTTAAATTATTTAATAATTTAAAGTTAATAATTACTGATTTTTGAAGTGTTCATTATATAATTTTTTTAACGATATCCACTTTTGCAAAGATAATTTTCACATAAACAAAAACATAAACATGGTATATAATAACTTTGCATCCCTATGACTTTAATAGGTGTTAACGACTAAATCTAACGAACAAAACCTGTTAAAGTTTCCTTTTCATTGCTGGATTTTCATAAAATTTATAAAAAGAAAACTATGTCATTCCAGTAATAACTTTCTAATTTTCAATCCGTGAGGAGTCACTTTGGGTCAAATGGTGATCATGATGATATTAGTGAAGATATAGGATTAAATAATCGAGATTGTCAAGACAAAGGGAATGAGGAAGAGGATGAAGAATGGGATAAATTTCAACAGAAAATGGCAAAGAAAGATCCTATGATTAGTGACTACATTATTAATTAAACTAATTATGATAAAAATTATTAAAAAAATGTTGTTATAAATATAGTATGTTAGTATAATATTGGATAATTCATTTAAATATTTAATATTGTAATATTAAAAATTCAAATTAGAAACGGAATCCACAAGCACTTTAAGCCTGAAAAATACACTTGTGGATTCCTTGTTTTTCTTATAGGCAGCAGAACTTGATAGTTTATGATGATGGTATATAATATGGTATAAGTTTATGATATGGCATTAAAGCAGGATATCTAAAGAAGCATTCAAAAAATCAATCTTTCAGAGAACTAAAATATTTATTTAAAGTTCTTTCAGCATGTATAAATAGTCGTCACTGTTTTTGATATGACCCAATCATAGAAACTACCAAACTATCTAAACCCATTGAAAGATTATGATAAAGAAGCACAAAGATGATTGCATATAAATTGCAGAAAACTGCCATGAATGTAACCATATTTCTATCATAATGATAAAGAGCTGCTTATTAAAACAAAATTTAACATGCATCGTAAACAATAAAAGTAAATAAGTTGTTATGTCTAACCAAGATTATCAGATTATGTTTCAACATTTTTTTGTAATTATTTCTGGAGTTGTTGAGTTGGAGAAGCCAATGCAATATTTAGTGAATAAAGTTAAAAAATGTGTGAGTTCTGAAAATTTTCCAGATACTGTATCTGGAGAGTAAAGATGATATCTAATTTAGCATGTCCTTTCCTTTTTACTTATTTTAAAAAATATAAAATATAATTGAAATATGCCTAATGTTAGATAAAATCCATTCCATTAAAAAGAATTTTGAAATAGTATATTGCTGACATGAAATCTTATCTAGATACTGTAGATGCTTCTGAATAATTCATTTATAGATTAATAGAGGTTGATCTCTCAGAGGAAGTAATATTCATTATGGATATTGAAAAGATATTTGGTGATATATCCCAGTATTTCACCAGAGGTCCTCTCCTATATAAATTCTTGCTCCAGTACTTTTCTTTCACCTGCTGCTATGTTGCTGGCTATGCTAAGAACCAGGGCTGTGGTGTTGGTGTCGGCAATAACTTTCTCATTGCTCATAATTTATTAGTTTTAAATTTAAAAAACGCGTATTGAATAATTATTTTCTTTTTTGGTAAATAAATAATTTTTCAGTAATAAATATTGAATAAAAATGTGTTCAAAAAAATTATTTGTGTGTGTTTACTATTAAAGGAGTCGGTGTCTGTGTGGGCACATTTACCTGCTAACATCCCAGCCCTGCATAAGAACATTTGCCATGTCTTAGCATATGACTTGTATTATCAATTTTCAGGAAAATACCTTAAACAAATGAAAGGAGGGCTGAGTAATATTACTATTGAAAAGAGGCCTCTAACATTACTCCAGAAGGCATAAAGAAGATAGATTCTCCTCTTCTACATACTATCTATCAGGCTATATGTGAATGATATCTTTATAGCATAAAAGAATACTCATAGGATATAAAAGCTCATTAAAGATTTTATGGATATGGCACTAGGCCTTAATCTCCAACTAGATTAATTTGCTGCAGATAGTGTTCATTTTGTAGATATTAATATTAATTTGTCAGGACCAGATAATAAAACATTGGTATATAGAAAACCTCATATGCCCACTTGTTCCTATTCCAGTATGATTGGATAACCCTCTTTCATATAAAATAAATAATAATCTTCAAACCTCTGTTTAAAAAGTTACGAGACAATGCAATATTATAAAGAAAACACAAGAAGATACATTGTAACACTACGAATGTAAAACAGGTAGAGTTTAATATTATAACTCGTGGTCACATTGTGAGAAAGTTAACTTGGACATGTCCTATTTTTATTTTATTATGCACTCTATTATTTATTTATCGTTATTTTCCTATATGCTAACGTATTATATTTTAGTTTAAAAGTTAACTTACTTCCACCCTCTCCGTCGTAGCTGGCAATCACGTGATACGGAATCGGAACCCGTATCCGGAAGAGCTATCCCGGTTAATGGTGTCCTCTTATCTACATAATACTTACCACTGAACTGATATGTGAAAATAAGAATGATCCGTATCGGTATTTTTGTTCGATATATAAATTAATTGTAAAGATAATGACATGAATGAATTACTCTGTAAACTGATAACTTTGAACTTGTTACGTGTAAGTATGCAAATGAGCGAAGTGCGGGATTGTAAGTCACCCGTATAAAAGACCGACGCAGTCGACAAGCAGATAGAGGTGCTGAATTTCCAGACGTAGAATTGGCGAAAAGTGACATTTGAGTTTCTTGTAAGGATCGACTATTATTTGAAGTTTGTATCGGAGGTGGAGGTAGTAGAATTTAAATAGTATTTAAGGTTCTTTTCTTTGTGAATAATTGTTTGTTGAGATTTGAGTTAGATTAAACAAGTTTTGTTGATTAATTGATTGTTGCTTTATTATAGTTTCAATAAAGCATTTATTAACATTTTGTAAGTGTTTTTGAGTCTAATAAATTTATATTTTCTTATTATCTAACTTTTTTGAGTATTCTCTTCAATTTATTAGTGTAAGTTCTAACATCGTTTTTTTGTTCTTTTTACTGCTAACACTTAATCGGTACTTTCAGTGTAAGTTCCGATATTCAGTTTTGTTTCGTCAGTTAGACGTTACGTTGTTGTTAGATTACTTAGTATTAAGTTAGAACTTAGAAAAAGACCTGAGCTCAGGCCGAACTCTGGAATTTGCAGAGTCGCTAGCCGTTAGGTTTAGCTTATAATTGGAATTATTGCATTCGTTCTAATCCGCGACTTTGCAACATGAATGGCTACACATTTATTAGTGTTCAAAGAAAGTGTATCACCAGAGAATTTTGCATTTCTAATCCTTTTTCAAGATGGTATATTACATTAATAACTAGCATCACAGTTAAAAATATAAACAAAAGCTATTTATTAACAGTTAAGGCAAAACTATTAATGAATATATTTTTGTTACCATCCTGATACAAGAAAGAAATGACTGTGTGGGGTCGGAAAACTCCCCCCTTTATTGTCGGGATTCGAATCGAAGTATTAAATGTAATGACGCAATTGAATGAAATCTGATAGATTGAGAAACAGGATGTGTTAGTCCATCTTACCGTCCTTTGGACGTGTTAGTTTATCTTACCGTCCATTTTACGATTGTTTATACGAATATCTACAAAGAATGTTACTTGATCTCAAATCGATTGTGTAAGATACAATAACAGCCAGCCCGGAGAGAAAGGTGAAGGAGAGGGCAGAGGGATAAAAGAGCTGTGTTGGACAAAGGTCCGGGCTCTTACCGAGACACCTTGCTTTTGCTCCAGTGGAGAGACGTCTAATTCGAGTCGAGTCACCTCGCTTTGGTTGTAGTCGAAAGACGCGAGCACAAATAAGCAAGAGTTGCTTATATAGCTGAAAGTAAACAGCTACAATATTATTTTGTCACTTATGCATATCAATCTTGTTGATGCAATCTGTAAGAAATATAATATATTTAGGTTATTTGGACAATATTTATAATTTTAAGGGGGGTAATGCACTTTCTTTGAATACCGCTTTATGAATAAAATGCTACAGACTACAAAACATGCCATCCAACGAACAGTTACTTCAACACAAACACAAAAATCATGTAGCTGCCTCTGAACAGACTATGCAGATATCAGTAATATATGCCCAGCCGTGGATATTGTAGCAAGAAATATAAAGAAACAGATGGATATCAATATAATGCATAAACAGCAGCCTACAGTTTTTATACACTTGAGAAATCCTAAATCTCTTGATAAAAAGTCATTCATACATATTAGTTACCAGCTATAACTAAAAACTTAGACCAGAAGGAAAAATACATCAGAAAAATAGCCAGGTCATTGAACTAAATAATAAGAGCATAAGAGAGATATAATCTCTAGTAACCTTAGTACAGCTTTAGCAAAAGATACTATCACTATCCATTGTAGATCAAAATGCTATGAAATAGATCTTGACCTACAGTGAAATGAGGCAAAAATTGTTTAAACAATTAAATCAAAGCCATTATAGCTGAGGCCATATTTATACAGTGGAGAAAGAAAGAAAAAGCACTGTTGAGAACAGAAATTTCTGAGACCATCCTGAAGTTGGCTATGGAACATCAAAAATAAATACTAATATGCAAAAGATACCTATATTGTCTTAGCATAATCTATGTCTTATATCACATTTGAGAAGATGGGTTCTCTCTCCTATATTTTTGTGGAAGATTACTTAATATAAGCTGTTATAATTTATTACTATGATTCTATAAATCTATTGTACTTTTAATTTTTGTATAATAATTATATAATATGTATATAGATAAGTTTTTGTATTGAACAGGAATATACTGTATTCTATTTTATTTTAAAAGTACTTTATATATTAGCTGTTAGAACTGAAGATGGTTTTATGAGATTATAAAAATCTTACAATAACATTTTCAAATTATTTTTAAATAATTGCAACTTTCCTCCTAATAAAGTGCTTATTTTTTATTTATTCTAGCATTATCATGTGTGAGAATTTGTAACTAGAGAAATATGTGTATCTATTTAGTGTGTATTAACGAATTTCTATTTTACTATGGTTTTATATCAATTTCTGTTTTTATTCACAGATGTACACTAGAATATCTAATAAAGTAGTTGGCATATTAATGAGAGCAAGAAAACATGGTCTCCTTACATTTGAAGGTGAAATGCTATTTCAAAGAAGAGATGATCATGTAGTTATAACATTGGTCAAAACTATTGAAGAATTACATGAAATGTTTGGAATTAAAGGTCCTATTCCTACAAGAAAACGAATAGATGATGACGATGATGATGATGATGATGCTACATTCTTGGATGTTTCAAATTTCAAGTAAATGTTGAATGCAATGGTTTTTTCTTATTAATTACATCAGGTTTGTTAAAAAATAAATTTAAAAGAAAGCTTTAATATTTTTATGTGCAATAAAATTCTATTTTTAATAATGTATATTAAAAGTTTGAATATGTTTATGAATTAGATGTGAAATAAAACATTGAATTAAATTGTTTATTGGATCAAATTAATTCAATAAAATTGAAAAAATTCAATAAAACAAATTTTTAATCTCAATTGTTTAATGACAAAATTTGATACAGTTTCTTAAAGTAGTTTAATGCAGTCATATTTAATAATGGCAAATTAATTACTTTTTCCTAGAATCATTATTTTTTAATGGTTATGTAAGAATTGGTAAATAACGTCTTTCACCTGTTTTACATTCAGGAACATTTTCTGGCCAGTCACAGTTTAATTTATCTTGATTCCAATATGTTCCTCCTTGACAATTCAATTCATTTGCTATTCCGTGATTGCAACGATAATATTTTCCACAATCTTTCTCATGAGGAAAATATGTTTTTGAAGGATCATTACAATTAACTGTACCTGGTGGTGCTGTTGGTAGCTGAATGGTTGTTGAACTAATTGATTCTGAAGTCAATCCAGTTTTAATTGGTTCTGTTTGAGCAGTTGTTTCTTTTTTATTATCATTACTATTGTCACTAGTGGTTGTTTGTTTTGTTATTAAAATTCTCTGTTCAGTGGATGGTATAATAGTAGTGGAAGGAATTGCTGTACTAGTTTGAGGTGTTGCCACTTTATAACCTTTGAGTCGTTCATTCATTACTTTAAGGAGAGGATTTTTTTCACCACAAACACCTTGAAAATCATCCATATCTATAGCCCAAATCATTGCACCACCATATTTATGTTCTTTGATGTAATCCATCTAAATAAATTATAATTAAAAATTCAGTTTAAAATTTAAAAATTAAGCAAAAGTAAGATTTAATTTTTATATTTACACTAATTAAGTACTATTTCTGTGCATTATATGTAATTTAATAAATTGAATGTCCTACTAAAGCCAAATAATCCTTAGTGGAATCTTTTAGAATTAAACTGTCATTAATAATAATTTTTCAAACTTAGATTGTTGTGCTATCATCCATTGATTTAATAAATAAATAATTTAAATACAAAAAATATGATAAATCAAGCACAAAATTGCTGAAATTTTTTTACTTTTGTAACATTTTCAGCTTAAATTAGCCATCTTCAGCCTTAATAGTTATGCTATATATTTTATTCATATTCAAAATACAAATCGAACATGTAACAATAACTGGTTAAGGCTGAATATGTTTGGTTTTAAATTGAAAATATTACAAAAATAAAGTTTTCCACAATTTGATGCTTGATTTATCCTTAATAATGATAATCAAATGATTAATGATCACTTTTGATGATTTTTTTAACTTTTTATAGTAGCTTTTTTATATAATTAATAAACTCCTTTTATAATATATATTTAAATTATATCTAAATTATATCTATTACATTAAAAATATTAAATAAATAACTGAATGGTATCAGTGAAGATTGAAATTCCATTACAAGGAATCTAAACAAAACAGTATGGAATGTCAATAAACATTAACAATTATTCAATTGAACTAAAAAGAGTTTGTGATTAAATTTAAGGATTCAAACAGAAGCACCAAGAAATATAAATACTGAAAAAATTATTTTCCAAACTAAAACTTTTAATTTATTTTATACTATAATAGTACAATAGAATTTCAAAGTCTAAAAAAAACTCTATTTTAACTTTTGTTCATATAATGGTTAATTTAATTTGATGAAATCATTGAATATATTTACATTTTACATAAAGTAAACAGGAAAAAGAAAATTAAAGGCAAATATAAGCAAAATACAAAAGAGCTCTACTCTTATAACCTAATTGGTTCATAAATTTCTGTACCGTATAGGAAATTTTGGTACCTATATGGTAAATTTTTTAACAAAAACTCCTCTTAGGTGTTTTTGTTAAAAATCATCATTAGATTTCTGATAATTTGTTTTATATCCTAAAAATTCTAAGAAAACTATGTAAAATTAATATATGCCATGATAAGTATTTGTTATCTAAAAATAAACATCAAATAAGAAAGTGTATTTGAAATTCTTAAGTATGAAAGAGAACAGCAAAAATAATTAGCAAAAAAAAATCAAAAAATAACTATAAAAAGAATGATTCATAATTCAGAGAAATAGCAAATTTGATTTGAAATTCTATGTTATAAATGGAGAGACTGATTATATGAGAATTATTCATAAAGTTCTAGGAATTTTATTCTGTTATGCAACTAGTACATGCAATTTTCAATAGTGCATGCATAAACAAGTCTTGATAAGTCTGTCTTTTAATCTGCAAAAATTTCATTTGATTTGCTTTTGTTGTTTGTTAAGTGGAAAATCATATGAAATTTAATCATATGAAGATGACACTAATTCTCAACAATCCATAATTTTATTTTTATAGAAAAAGAATGTATATAAACTTTTGAAATTGTTCAGTGCTTGAAGAATATTTTCAGGAAGTTTTCTAAATTACAGATCACCATTTTATATTGGGTTGAAAAATTTAAAAATGGTATCACAAACTTACAACTAGACTATGAATGCAGTGGCCAATCAAACATTGCTACAGTGGAAAAATTAGTGATGAAAGATAGGCATGTAACTGATTGGGAAAATTTTAATGATATAGACATTGGTACCAAAAAAGTTCATGAGATTCTGTTTGGGTGTTTGAAAATAAAATTTCTTCTCATTGGGACTAGAACAGAAAATTTATGGGGTGGCCATTTCTTGAGACTTACTCAAATCTATAGGAAGCATATGATGACAATTTTTGGCATTGATTGATAGCATCCAATGAAATCTGGATATTCTATTTCAATGGAGTAATTTATAGATTCCAGTAGAGAACTGTGATTCTATTTCAATCCCGAAACAAAAAAATCAATCAAAATAATGACAATGATCAGTAGTAGTTCTCCTGTCAACGCAATGTACTTTGCCATCCATTGAAAAGATAATGATTAGTTTTTTGTAATTGTGAAGATATAATTCTAATGGATTTTTTCCCTAAAGTCATTACAATCAATACAAAGTATACTCTTTGCCAAAAAATCAAGCACCAAGGAGGAGTTGTCAGAATTGAATGAAATTTTGTGTGATTATAATATTAATATGAGTAAGTGATTACAATATCAGAACAAAAAGATATTTTATTGCAGAAAACTGAACACATAAAAGGATACTCTAGTGCCCCATTGGGCCATTTCTAGATTGGATACAAGATGTGGTACGGGTGAGCATGAAGGCCCATATGAGGCATATCCTGAGGCATATCTGTCAATACAATATCAGAACAAAAAGATATTTTATTGCAGAAAACTGAACACATAAAAGGATACTCTAGTGCCCCATTGGGACATCTCTAGATTAGATACAAGATGTGGTACGTGTGAGCATGAAGGCCCATATGAGGCATATCTGTCCACAGTTGCTGTAACTGGACTTCTAAAGCACTTAAATTCGTTGTTGAAGTTGGCATCCCAGATGATCCCACACATTCTATTGGCAATAAATCTGGGACCTGACAGGCCAAGGAAGTGTGGCAACCTGGTGGAGACATGACTATGACACTCCTGTTGTGTGCAACTGAGCACACAGCAGGAGCATTATCCTGTTAGAAAATGCCACAGTGCACCCTGCCATGAGAGACAACACATGGCTGCAGAATGTCCTGAACATATCACTATGCTGTCATTGTCCCTTGGATCACTACTAGGGATGACTGGCTGTTGTATGCAATGGCTCCCCAAACCATCACACAACTGTGGGGCAGTGTATCATTCGACAACAAAGATAGGATTGTGATGCTCACCAGAAGGCCTCCAGACACAAACACAGCTGTTGTCAGTACCCAAAATGAATCTGGATTCATTGCTGAAGACAGCCTGGTTCTATTTTAATACAATCCAGTTTTGTCATGCATGACACCACAGCAAACACAAGTGACAGTGGGTTGCTATCAATGGCAGCACATATAATAGGGCCGTGAGACAAAATGTCCTTCTCCAAGCACCTTGAAATGGTTTTGTCAGAAATTGGAATCTGTAACAATGGTTCCACCTGTCTCTGACAATGAAATACTTCAATCAAGTGTTGAACATCAATGTTTTTTTCTGTTAAGTAACAGAAAAGACATCAATGTTTGAATTTTTTTCTGTTTGATATTTGTTAAGTAATATTTTTATATATGGAATTTTTTATAATTCATGCTTTTATTTAATTTTTTACTTTTGCATTAGGAAAATCAAACAGTCTATCTGGCAATATGATTTAGTACCTTGGTTTGTCACGTGAGACATTTTATCATCATTTAATTACCATTTGAAATGCTTTCAGTTTCTTTTTTTATTTCAAAGTATTTATATGCTTGTAGTTCAGTAAGTATGCCTCTGAAAAGCTTTGTGGCAACATTTTGCTAAAAGTAATTCTACAACTTGCATATATTGTAATCCACGAATATAAGGTATCATTTTGAAAGCCAATATTCACAAGTTCTTAAAATTCAGAAAGAATTGCAGAAGGAAGAAAAATGTTATCAAGACACTGACAAAGCATTATTGTCACCATCTCTTCCAGAAAAACAAAGAAAATTTTCTGAGATGTTTAGAAGCATTGAGGAGTTCAAATCAAGTAAATCTTCAGAAAATATGGTAAATCAAGCTCTTATATTTATGTTATATAAAGACAATAAGCAATTGAGAATTGTGGATCATGAGTTTTTAAAATTTTGTAAAAACAATAACAACTTTGTACAGAATTTCTTCTCGACCAACAGATTAAAAGACTAATTTCCAATAAATATAAAAATATGGTATCCATAATCAAACAGCAGCTCAAACAGAAATTTTGAGCTGCTGTTTTTTATATTAGAAGAATGGCATACTAGCGAGCATCTAGTTAATAAACTGAAGCAGTTGATAAAATGCTGGGAAATCAATAAAGAATATGTCATCCTTGCATATTGTCAGTAATACAGTTATTATTGACAATATTCAAAAATATGTTTTCTCTAACATTGATGCTAGCTTTTATTGATGTTGAATTTTACTTACTGTTAGATCTGTTCATGTTTGTTAGAGGAGCAGACGGTCCTCTCTACTGGTGGTCTGTCCAGGACATCCTGAGCCTGGTTGCCATGTGTGCATACCCTCACTCATCCATTGGCCCCACATCTCCTAACAGTCTCATCAGAATGGCCTAGGTGCTGGAAAATTCATCGATATGACCATTCATTCCAATAATCCAGCACCTCTCAAACTTAATTAGATTAGGTTAGGTTAGTTTGATTTAGTTGCCATATCCTCATGGGATATTCTTTTCTGGTGACAGCCACTTATAGAGCCCATCATAGGATGCTGTTAATTGGGCAAATTATCTTCGATTGCATTATAATGGCATGTCTAGAAATCAAATATCCCTCCACAACAGGTAAACTACAGACAAGAGGCCTCTAAGAGATTTTATAGAGCAACAGAGGAAACACTTTTATGCCCTATGAGGGCAAGTCCATTCATCTAACCATGTCACAACAGCAGATATGCAACTCATCATTTTCATATCTGCTTGAGATTTTGCTGCATGCTGAGTTTTGCAGCAAAGTGACAATTCCTTCTTGGTGTATTATTTTTTTTGACAGTGAATGTATTTTCTGATCTACTTGCTGGGCCATTATGTCAATCAGTCATTAAGAAGAGGCCAGGAAAGTTGCATGCTTAACTCTTGCTGTAGCACAATAATACAAGACCATATAACAAATCAAGTTTTGGCCAATTTGCAATAAGAAATGCTGTCTCATTGCAGTATTTGCCCAATTTAGCACTAAGTGATTATCATTTATTTGCAGATATGAAAACATACAGTATTGCAGGAGGACAAGTGTTTTCACTCCCTTAATGAGGTGAAAACTATAATAAGTGAATAAATATCACCAATTTCTTTGAAGAGAGACTAAAAAAACTTGTTTTATGTTGGAGAAAATGTATAACTCTTAATGGGGACAATATTGAAAAATTAATGACCTATAAATGAATAAAAAATATTAGAGACAATTTCCCACAACTTTGCAAGCATTCCTCGTAATTAATATGGTAATGCACTATTTTAAAAACTGGATATACTAACAAGAAAATAAAATAGTCTCTTGATATAGTGTTGTTAAGGTCAAAATTTTTAACCCTTTAAAGTCATTATTTTTTAAAATAAAGCTTTGTTAAGAAAACAATTGATTATAAAAATACTTAAATATTCACTTTTGATTAAAAAATAATAATATATTACTTTTATCATTTGTTTTAAAATGTATCCAACACTCAACAATGGCTTCGAATATGTCAAAAAATCCATTTTAAATAAGATAAATTTGAAAAGAAAGAACAGTCAGGTCGATGCCAAGAGTTTTTATATTATCATTCTTTCTAAAATTGGTTCAGCAGATCAAGAAATTACTGAATATAGTACAGACATTACTATAATAAAATATTGTATATAATATGACAGTATAGATATTAATAATACTGTATATTGATTTATAAATAAATAGGCCTACATAATAAAGCTTCAGAACATTATGTAAATTCGTTTTCCAATAAAATTTTGAAAAATAAAAATCACGAAATGATTATATATTGATGGCATGCTGATGAAAACTAAAGTCCATTTCTAAAGACATGGTTTTGGGCAGTTTCTATAGATTATTTTTTAAGTGGTAATAGTATTTAAATATTTGTTAACTGCAGCATAACTTTCATATAGAGTTATGAAAATGATTAAGATAATAATACTATTACCACTTAAAAAATAAATATTTGTTAACTGCAGCATAACTTTCATATAGAGTTATGAAAATGATTAAGATAATAATACAAGATCTGTAAAAATAAACTAAATGGGACTATCACAAAAAATTAAAAAAGCCCTAATATAATTTTACCTGTAAATTAGTATTTAGCTATAGCATATGAAAGATGACAAATAATCACCACATGCACAAAGTAGCACGCTAGCAAATTTTTTAGGCATACAAAACTTAGAATTAATATATTGTTTAACATTCTGATCGGCATGTGAAGGATAGTGTTAACAAAAATAGTCAATTTTAGCACGCAACTTATACAGTATTCTTGCAATTTTTTTTTATCAAAAATAGCCTATTGTAAATTCGTCCATTAGCATTATCCAAGATATTAGTTTTTAAAATGTTGAAGGATCATTTCATGTTAATCAAAAGTTCGATTTTGGTTATACAAAATTCATAAATTTGGGCTAGAGGCCAAAAAATAAAGGCTAAAATATGTTAATTTATTATACACTATTAGTATCAAAAAGTCCTCTCGCGACATTTAAGAAATTAAATCTAATATTTGGTCATAAATATATCAGTTTCAAATATAAACTGTACATCCTAGAACAAATATTTTTCGAATGAGTTTTTCTGTGTAATTTCAAGCCGCTTTTCACTCTGAATAGTAAACTGCGATGCCAGTCTTCTGAAAAAACTGGGTGTCAGATAGTGATGTGCCGCAAAGCGATAGCTGCCACTGCGATCGCAGTTTTACTAGCTATTTTTAGCAGGTTCGAAATAGCTGTTATCCTATCCTGCTGTTTCCGCCGAGTACGCCATCTATTGACAAAAAAGAAAGTCTAACTCAATCGAGTGTTACAGTGTAATCAAATAAACAGCAACGCGGAATAAACATGAATAATACACGGACGCGTAAATTACGTAGTGTAAATGGATATTAACAGTAATAAGAGAAAAATATACGATAAACATTGTCGATGAAATAATATAAATGATTCTAAGTACAAGGATACTGTTAGTTGTAATAATATAAATGATTACTGCTATTAGCCGATTTACATAAATAAATTATTCCAAATAAATTATTTCAAATATTCCGAATACAAATAATACTGTTAAATAAGAATTCAAATTTCGGGGAACGAAGTTATGAATTTCAGACTCATAACAAACAACCGCCAGAGGGTGTTATTCAATAGCAAATTAGCAGTATTCAATAGCTGCTATTATAACAGATAATCCTGCCATCCACTGCGATCGCAGAAATCGCAGCTATCGGCACAACACTATTTCGAACGAATTCGAAATAAAATTTTCCATATTTCATCCATTCCATGAAAAATTTAAATTTGAAAATAAATAATGCGGGAAAAATGAAATTCGAAACATATTTTAAAAGTTTTATTTCAAATTCACTCAATTAAATTTGAAATTTATTCCGTTTTCGCGGAATGAATTTTTTTATAGATATTAATAAATATTGTAATTATTTTCGTTTTTTAAATATATTAAACGGAAACTAAAAGCTGTACTGACAACCTTGGTCCTGATTAGTAAGTTGCTTGCCAACTGGAAGCGCCCACAATTTTAACGAGATTATAACATGACGAAATTGAAATCATTATCGAAAGATTTCTGTGTGTACGTAAAACTTTTCAAAAGAACTAGGCTCTCGACGTTTTCGAAATAATTTGTTTCAAATTTTGATGAATTTACTCCCAGCGTAATCGGGATTTTTTTGAGTGGCTCCATCTCGTGGCGAAAATAAAAATGAATTCAGCAGACGATATCGCTTTTATGATTATCATTACTACGCATGAGCCATTATTATCGACATGTGATTTTAAGTGTAATCGGCGATTCCGTTGTGTAATCCATGGTATAATCCAGCCAATCGGTCCATGAATCAAATAAATTTAAGGTAACGCCATCTGCTATTTAATAATTTAACTATTTTCGTGAAATGAAAATTTGTCAGCCATGGAATCAACCTTGGTTCTTTGGGGATACGATGCAACTTAACAAACTAGTTTTCCAAACCAATATAATTATTGGATTTTTACTTCGAGAAGTTTATCGGAAAATTCCAACACTAGTATTAAATTTGGCGCCACCATATATCTTTGGACACCACTTGAGCCTATATCTAATTACGACAATAGATGGAGACACTGTATTCTAACTTTTATAAATAATAATTATATTTAGTTTATTTCAAAAATATTCCACTAAAAATAATTTTGTTTAAATTGTGGATGTAAACTAAGGTTTTTCACATAAAATATTATCTTTTTTTTAAACCATTAAATATTTGAAAAATCAGGTTAAAAAAATTATAATCATCTTTCAATATAAAATGAAAATTTTTAAATTTTTTATAGCATAATATTATCAAATGATAGAATAACGAATGTTTATGAACAATTTAGATAAACTGATTATAGAAATTATTTTATTAATATTTTATTCTAAAAAAATAAAATTTTGTAAGAGAGAGAAAGCGAAAATAAGCTTAAAAACTTTCAATTGTAATAAAAATTAAAAAAATTTTGGGTGAAAGCCCATCTTCATTTAATACATGCCAACATTCTATCATATTCACGTCGAGAATCTGACAGTAAGATCTAATATTAACAGAGTGATATAACTTTTAGCAATATTTTCGTCTGAAATTTAAAAATTTCCACACAAAATATTTTTCTCGATATTATATATTTATATTTTTTATTTTTGTTATTTAAGTCAGTCTAATATTTAATTTTCACTCAACAGAGTACTGATATTTGCAATGAATAATATATCTTCAAGTATAGATAATTCTTTGGTCAAAGAATGTTTAGTAGACAGCCAGAGAAAAATTCGAAAAATACGAAACATCAAAGCACTGCTACAAAAAAATTACTTCCACGCCAAAGAGTCTCTTTCGGAAGCCTTAACAAATATCCAGTCGGAAATATTGCATGATTTAGAAGAAATATTACTTATGAAACTAAATTCTTTAGAAGATGCAGAGAAAAAGTTAGAAGAAAGTTCTTCACTTATGAGAGATTCTATCGTGAATTCCTCAGAATCTGATAGTTGCATTTCTCAGATTATCCAGTCTTTGCCAGCCGATATTCGATTCTTACCCTATTTATCTTTAGAATTTGTAGCTGAAGATTTAAAGATTGCTAAAAAATCTCTAGGTTTTATTAAATGTTCTCCTATTTTGCCGGAAGATTTAAAAATGATAGTTAACAATCGAGAACCGTTCGAAGTGGGAACCGATCTAAAAATCTTGGTGAAAGGAGACAAACCCTGGTATCCTCTGTTGATTCATTCCTTATCCGGATCTGCTGAAGATCCAAATGGGGAAAAAATACTGCCAAATATATTAGATAAAAATGACGGTTCTTACATATTTCTCTTTCGTCTAATGGAATTTTCTAAATATCTTATCCAAGTGACATTATACGGTCGTTCCATCAGCAACAGCCCTAGTATAATTCAGATCGAATCTAAAGAATCGAAGAAACGAAAAGAGGAAGACGTGAACGTAAGATCACCGTCTCCGGAGATGTTCGAAGAAAACTCCGAAAAGGAAAATGTTATAAAAATCATAAATGTAAGTAACGAAGAAAACTATAATGATAAAACGTGCCATCAGCGTAAAGAAGAAAATCCTACATTATCAAAAATGAGTTGCATTAGTCAACGATATACGAGCGAAATTCAAGAAAACAATAATATGGAACACTACGAAGACGATTATTGGTGTACAAATTTATCCAATGAAAAAGATATAGAAAACGAAAAAGAAGAAACATTGGATGAAAAATCTAAATTAGAGAGTCCTGGTAAGCATATAAATTTTTATAATGCAATTTTCATATTAATTTTCTGACAATATTTACAGACAACTCTTTATAATCGTATGTCTCAGCTCGCATTTATGACAGTATAATAGCAGCACAACTTATAAAAACAGGAGTGAGTTCAGAAACTGCTCCGAAAAGTCTCCACTGGAGAAGCTAAAGAATGACGTTACATCGAGAGACAACGTAATTTGCTGAACGGTTGGAAGCCCTTGTTCCTGATCAAGAAGAGCAGCAGATGGCCGTAATCCTTGACCGTTAAACAAATCACGTTGTCTCGTGATGTGACGTCATTCTCTAGCTTCTCCAGTGGAAACTTCTTGGATCATTTTTTGAACTCATTCCAGGAAAGCTATCGTAGCAGCAGTAAAACTCAGAAATTTGCAGTTTTTGTTTGAATTTAATACATCTCTCTCTATCATTCTTGTTTTTTTAAATTATTTTCGCACATCTATTTTTTATACTTAAGAATTTCAAATATACTTTCATGTGCTTTTTGAATATTTACAAGTATTTATCTAAAAATAAAGGCATATAGCCTACTATATTAAGATTTTTAGTTTTATTTTATTTTCACAGGTAATTATGCTATTTTTAAACAATATCTTGGTTTAACTAATTCAAACATTTTCATTCTTAAGCAATCAACTCAGCAGTTTCTTTAATTCATTTTGATAATGATATGATTTAATTTATACTTTTGTTGCAGGTAAAACTGCTGCAATTAAGGCTTGTTATCAGGCAACTATATCTAATCACAGCGGAGTCGATCTCGATTTTCCTATCGGAGTTGCTGTAAATCACAATAAGGATATTATTATATGCGATACCGGACATCATAGAGTGTGGATCCTGGATCAAACTGGAAAATCTAAAATTTCTTTCGACTATAAAAAAGAAGGTAAGATAGATTAAACGAATTTAAGAAAAATATTATTCTGTAAACCGCTATTATGCAATTTATTACAGGAAGGAAACTTTATAGACCTTCGGCAGTGGTCGTTACAGAAGACGAAAATTTGGTCATTAAAGATAATAGTGGTCTTCATTTATACGACCGCAATGGAAAGTTTATAAGAAGTATTGGAGAAAAAGTACTTAGTAGACCTTTTGGTACATTGATTAAACTTCGTTATCGTTTAGAAATTATTCACAATTTACTTTTATGTTAATTCGCTTCAAATATTTAGGACTGGCCATATCCAAAGACGAGAAGTTGATAACATTAAACGAAACAAACCAACCTCTTCTATTCGTGTTCAACAAAGATGGCCAAATTGAAAGCAATAATTTATACTCACCTTTAATCACAAGACCACCAAACTCAAAATGCCGTTTCATGGCTTCGTTTTCTAATGAACTCGTCGTATCTGATTTAGGTAAATAATTTTTTTTTAAAGATTAATGTCTCCCAAACTATTTTAATAATTTTTTTCTGTTTACAGGTTTAAGTACTATATACAAAACTACTGTAGATGGCCAATATATTAGCCGATTTGGACGTTTAGGTAACGCTCCTGGATACATGATTGAACCATCCGGTATCACACTTGATGCTAAAGGAACCATGCTCATCGGAGATAGCAAAAATGATCGTATCCAGGTGAAATATTAATTTAAGAATAATTTAATAATATAGGCCTATATATATAATTTTTTTATAAATATATTTGCGAATTTTTTAGATATTTGGTTGGGAAGGAGTATATTTAGGTCGAGTGAATTTTACTCGGCCAATTCGCAGACCTTCCGATATACACATGACCGAAGATGGACTTTTATATGTGCTCAACTATTTAGATCACAATTTAGCCATTTACAAACTTGACGCAGACTAATAGTTTTTGTATTGTTTTCTTGTAAATAAGACGATGTATATTTAAAAAACAAAAAGTTTCTTGTTAGCCTATTATTTCTTTTGTTGATATCGGGAATTAAAAAAATCTAAAATAAATCGATTTAGCTTCATGTAAGCATTTTAAGCTGATTTAAATATTTGTCTATGTTGTCTTTTAACAAAAGTTTATATCAGCCATACATAAACATTCCATAAATTCATAAATCCATACCAAAAGTAGGATTGGAAACTGTGACCAATTGAGGCATTACAATATACTCTGCTATCAAATTTCATAAAATTAAATGGATGCATACTGTATAGAATAAAAATTTAATACCAAATATTCAATTTTGTAAAAATTCCAATATTTATTACATCAAATTTGAAAACTTGATTGCCACCATAAAACGTGGAATGATTGCCAACAAAAGTTGCTGTTGCTTTTTTTAAAATTATATACATTATTGCCATATAAATCAACATATGGAAGACGAAAATAAACCAGAATTGAATGCAAAAGAGCAATTTTGCATTAATAAAACTGCTGTATTTCCTTCTAATATGTTATCTAAAAGAACTGAAAGAATTTTTCAGTATAAACCAAGTAAATAATAAATCTTTTGAACGACAGACAGGAGAATTTTCGGTTTTGACACAAACTGTCTCGACAATAAAAATCCTCGTCGCGAATAAACTCCGTTTACATTAAAATTATATTTGCTGATGTGAAAAATAAATACTGTATAGGAAATTGTTATGAATTTTTATAATAAAACAGATGTTAAGTAACTAATACAATAAAAATTTTAAGACACTAATACTTAATAGTGTCTTAATCATACTTAATAGCGGATTTTTAATGAATGTATACTTTTCATTAAAAATCCACTATAATCAATGATATATTGAAAAATAATATATTTTAAAAACTAAATTATTTTAAAATTATGACGAAATATGGTATATCTAATATTTTAAAATGTGGAAAATGGTTATTTTTATACTTATGGAATTATTTTAAACGATACAGACAATATTTAAATTTTAATGGCATAAAAGAATGCAGAATTCATTATTGACTGAATATAGTATAATTTCGAGAATAAATTCTCGGGAAAATTTTGTAATTTTTAAATTTTCGAGAAAATTGCAACTATTTTCCAAAAAATATTTTACAAATTAATAACGAACAAGCCAAACTTCCCCTGGCGGATAAAGTTTTAAGTTAATTTTATGTTTACTAATTATCTGCATTACATTTCAACCGCCGCGCTAATTATTCATAACTTGAAAAATTGCCTCCGATGCAATACAAATGTTATATATGTAATAGATTTCTCAATTAACCGATTCCTATGGGATCGGAGCGGATAAACAAATTATCGTTTAACCGTAAGTACGTGCAAAATACCATTTAAACATTGTAAATTCAATAAAAACAGTATACATGTTATGTACTCTATATAAATATTTAATAAAATTATTTAATTTTTAAATCTCTTAATTATATTTATTATTAATAATAAATATTTAATTTTTAAATCTCTTAAATTAATAAAATAAAAAATTTAGATAATAAAAAATCTGTAATTTTTATTTAAATTCGTTTTTAGAGAAAAATCACTCCATTTTTATAAGAATTATATCAATATAAAGTAATGCATTATACTTATTCCCAGAATCTTTCAATCTTGTTTTCCAGCTTGGCCCATGACACGCAAATTCGCAGAAAAAAATGATTCACAGAAAAATCTCGACGAAAATGTGGTCAGGTTAAGCGAGACCGGATAAGAGGGAGTCTACTGTAATTAGAATCCCCAAGAATACAGTTTCATGATATTTTCATCTAGTCTATTTGATTATATTTAATATGGGACCAAAATATCGTTAAAAGTCATTTTGGTAATTTTTTTTATAAAATGATTTCATCTGGATAAATCTTGAATTAATATGAAGTTATCAAAATTGAAATTTATGAAATTTTCTCACGTACTGTATATTCTAACTGTATCCGAAAATTTTGTAGTGATATATTAAATTTTTTGGGCCAGATTCGATCTGAAAATTACAAGCAGATAAATCACACGGCTTATCAGCTTGACTATTATTTATTTTTATCCCAAAAGAAAAATTATCTGCAAATAATGACAAAATAATACATAAAATAGTGAACGTCCATAAACTATGTCACGCTGTTAGGAGGAAGGTGTAGTAGATTTGTGACGATAAATGACGTGGAGGAGGGAGTGAGTCATGTAAATTGCCATGTCTCGCTGTAAAAATGGCTAAAGTTTTACATCTCTAACTAAAAATTATAAAAAATTTATGCTTAATTGTTTGAAAAATAATGATTGTAATTAATGTATTTGGAAATATATTTGTTATAAAATGTAAAACATGTTCAGTACTATATGTAGTTTTAATATGTTTATTTCCAGTTGTTCAAATGTTTATTTGGAAATTAAAGAATATAAATAACAAAGTACCAATGTAAAGTAATTCCTATTTCTTACTATTTTATGTAATATTTTTTTATTTTTACGCAAAACTACAAAAAAAAATTTTTTTTAAGAAGGAAGAGGGTCAAAAAGTGTTCGAAACAGCATGAAGTACAGTGATATCTCGGATCACGAACAAATCAGTCTACGAACACCATTTGCGAACAAATTTTTTTAGCTTCGCTTTAGGAGCGATGCTTCGGTTCACGAACACACACGCACGGAATGCATGGAACGCACGTGACTCGCAACACACAAAACCCTGCGCACAGCCTCGCCCTCAGAAGTAATCCAGTTCGCCCAGCTCACATGGGTACAGTAAAGTCCCAACAAGTGTTGATAATTGTTTTTTTTCTTTATTTAATTAAATTTATCCCTTATTATAGCTCCCAAAACACAATAAATTTTATAAAAATCATTTTATTGTAATTTAAAGAAATTTTATTATTCTCGGCGCCAATATATTTACATCACGATGAACATTAATTTAAATATTAAATGTTGTTGTTTTCAGTATTTTTGTTTACAATCATCAAACTTGAAGTCATGTTTTTAATATTCAATTCTAATTAAATTTTACTTTTTTTCCTAAAATAATATAATATTTGATTTTTATTATATCGTTTTATGAATAGAATAAACCACAAACATTTTTATTTAAGAAAAATGGTATATTAAATAAACTTTTGTGAATTACTGGGATTTCTCTGAAACTGCAATTTTCTGTGTCCCGAATATCGAAGACAAGAAATGTCGAGAATTTAGAAACTCTAAACAGAATATCCGATGTAAATACTAAAGTATTGCGGAGAAACAAAAAAACCAAATAAAAGTAGATCTGAATTTTTAAATATGAATATTTAATGTCCTTAAATAGGTCCTATTTTTATAGTAAATCTTTAACGACCTCATTCAAACAAAAATAAATTTTAATTATGGAAAAAAATCGAAGGATTCCATGGAGCCGAATCTGAATAACGTCGTGCCGGAGGCAGACTCGTCAACCGTACAATGTAAAATTGTAATGTCTATTTCTCGAAAACCGAAAATCCGATTTGAAAACTAGTTATATAACCCAGCAGAATTCTCAAAAGGTAACAATTTTATCGCTTACTGTTTATATCTGTCTATCATAGTTTAGAAATTATTTAGAATAAAAATAACCAAGGCGCAACGGAAAAATGGAGAAAATGCGAACTTTTTAGTTTTTTCGAAAACACATTATTAAATATAAAAATTTCTAATTTTTTCTTACATTATTCATTGACACATTATATACCAGACAAATTGAGTATAAATTGTTTATACTTTTGTCTATTAGTTTCAAAAGATATAAGAGCGTTTAGAGACTTCAGACGTTTCATTTATCACTTGATACCCTAAGCCCTAACCCCATAGCCACCTCCAGCATAGACATTCAAGTTAAAAAAAATTAAGATCGTACTAAGGTTTTACAGATTAAAAATTATTTATATCATTTGTGTTTAGTAAAAAATTTTATATCCTTATAATGATGCTCACAGAAATCATAGGTTTATAATTTTTTCGTATGTGTAGCGATGATATTTATAAAAATATATGAGAATAATAACAAAATATTTCTTTTTGTTCAAACTTAGTAATAATTATTCGGACAGATAATAAGTTGTGAAAAAATATAGAAAAATATTTTTAAAAAAATTCTTTAAGAAAGAGGTGGAGAGAACTAGATATTTACAAGTTTCTAGAAGACAATTCTTGAATTTACCACCAATCAATTTTATTATTAAGAATAAGCAGCAAAGGCGAATAATCAATGATTTTAGAAGACCGTAATCGTTTGTTTTTTTATAAACTTTAACATGTTAAAGTTTACGCATTATCCATTCTGTCCTCGAAATAACAAGAAAATCAAATACTGCAAACCATCGAAATTGTAGGAGATTGCTTTGTATTAGGTTCGGTACAAACTATAAGAAGGAGAAGGATGATATAACATTTAAAAATCTTTTAAGACTAAATGATAGATTATCTGCGGATGGCAGACATTTCGCGTCGCATACTGTCGCGGCGTCACCTATATACAAGGATTTTTTAATGACATGCGTCCATTATGTCCTCCGGAACACTATGTAAAGATCGACTAAAACGAATCTTTGGTTTAAAGATTCATCGATGTATATTCATTAAAAAGTCTACTATATAGGCGACGCCGCGCTGACGCATGCGACGCGACACGTCTTCCACCAGCAGTTAATCTACCATTTTGCTATCTTGATCTTTGAAACTATTTGTTGTAAATAATGTTATAATCATTTGATTTTTTATAGCAAAATGGTCAAAATATTTTCTGCTAGTATTTTTAGTCATTTTTATCATTTTGCACTAGGAATTTTGATTTAGTAATACTTGTTTTAGTAAGTTTGATGTCTTTCAATTGAATTCAAGCATACATTTAAAAATACTCAGTAGAATGTGAAAACAGCTACAGATATTTCATCCGAAATGAATAATCATATGTTAAGTATGCAAATGAATTAAAGCAGTCGGTGAATTTACATGATTACCAATGCAATGAAATAATGCTTAATGTTCATAATTCCGGTTGAGCGAAAACATAAAATGATTTATTCCTTTGTTCTTTAGTCCAGAATTTCTTATCTTTTACATTATAAGAAGAATATTCATAATTCCATACAGGAATGGGAATTTGCCAATTTGGTCCGTATTCCGAAGACACTATTGCTTCACTATCGCAGGGTACAAGAACTTTCTGATATAATAATTCCGCCGAGCATAATTCAAATTTTGGATATACATATCTGAAAAAAAATAATACGAAAATGATTAATAATATGGATATTTTTATTTATTTTTTATTAATTTAATTTTTTAATTATAATTTCTAAGTTAAAATTATGATTTTGGAACGGTTAACAAAATTATAATTTTCAACTTATGAATTAAAATTCAAAAATGAATCAAAAACTTGTTTTATAATTGATCGTTATCGATCTCGATCGAATTCATGAATTTTTAAATTTATATCGACAAAGGAAATTGAAAATATTTATATCTTTATCGAATGCATAAGTGCCTAATGCTTATGAAGATTGAAAACCCAAAATTTGAGTATGTTATTAAACAAGATCAATCACAAATTTATGGATAAAACAGAAGTGATAGGCATTGAACACGTGAATAATTTACTTATAGTCTAATTATTAATTAAACGACTTTAGTCGGTTTTTTGTCAATAATAATAAGAAAAAATAAAAGTCTACTAAAGGCAAAATCTCATAGGCGTAAAACGCGATGCAAATACGCAGCGTATCGATGCTGATGATGTCACTTCCGCTATATGAATAGATACTGCGTCTTTAGCCGAGGTTGACTTTTGTTCAACTTTCTACTACGCGTATAAGAGTACTGTCCGTCCAGCTTAGCCGCGGCCATAGACGCAAGTACACGTGCGCTAACTGAACGAGTCCGGTGACAAAATAGGAATGACAACTTCGCACATGGATGTTTTCAAACGCAAGATAACTGCAGTTGAATGGAAGTTTATTGTAATGTCGAATATTAAATGATTAGTTTCGACGTTGGAAATAGTATATTTAACAGAACTTAATATAATATTAATTCAATATTCCCATCTCTCCCTTTCGCGTTTGGACTCATCCACCTTAGCTAGGCGCGGATTTCGTGGACGGACAATACGTTAACCATTTGTCCAATCGGGGTATGAGCTGGTTGTTGAAACTGTTGTTTTCTGAAATGATATATGTCACGCATTCATACAATTTTCTTAGATTATGAATTTTGTGGCTGTAAAACTGTGATATTCAATAAATTTATGAAGCCATCATAAATAAACAGTTCTTGAATTTTGCTATTCATGTTGAATCAGCTAACTTCAAAACGCGTCACAATAATTGGCCAATAGCTAAACGACATCGTTTATTTATGTCACGTCGTAACTTTCGGTTTGAACATCGTTACGCCTGGCGTTTTGTTCCCGATGCATTTACGTCAGCATATTGCTCCGCAGTTTATCCTGTGAGACTCAGTCATAACGTCAGCTTATGCAACTTTACGTTATGTCATTCAGTGAACATATTAAAAACTCATAAAAATTTAAAAACCAATACAAAACGCAAAATGGACATAAAAGTGAATGTTAAAAATATGCAAAATAATTTATAAAATTATTTAAAAGTTTAGCGAAGTTACGGGATTATTTATAGGGGTTCTAGGTCATTTTTTAAAGAGTTTATTCGACTTAAGTCGGGAGTCTTGGAACGAATTAATGTGTAAGGTGAGATATAACCAGTGGCTATCAGAGAGGGGGGCAAGAGAGGCAGCTACCCCGGGCCTCACGATTTTAGGGGCCTCAATTTATAACTCAATGTTTAGAAAAAATATACTTTTATATTTTTATACTGTTCGAGCTTCAGTATTTGTCAAAATTTGAAGTTCTCTATCAATATTTTCACTTTTCTTATATACTTATCACTTTATATTTGTCAATTTTTTTAAGGGTCTCAAAAATATTAATTGCCTTTGGTCTCGCATTTACTCTGAAAGTTCCTAAATACCACAGTACTGTGAATTAGATGATAAGATGGGGTATTATATATCATGACGTATACAGAAACCAATCAGTACGAAATCAGTTTTATATTTTATTATTATAGAAAGTATAGATGATAAGAAGATATTTAAGTTTTAAATAAAATTTTGAATAATCTTTTTTATATTTAAATGTATAATTCAAACATATATTCGGAATACAGTATATAATACGTACTTGAATCTGTAACCTTCTTGCACCACATGACCTCCATACCAGAAATAATTTTCTTCTTTGTACGTGAAAAATAAATCTACCTTTAAGTTATTAACGTTAAATATGAATTGAAGGGAATCTTCTGGCTAATAATAAATAACAAATGTACATATGCTGTGAATTAAAAACAAATTTTAACAAGCATGCTTATTTAAATATTTATAAAATTTATATGAAATTATAAAAATCGAAAATAATTCAACTACATAATAAAATATGATATTTAAAACAGTTAATCCGACAAATATTCTGTGAATCATATTTTTATACATTTCAAAGGTATGGAATGATCTGCTAATATTTTTTAAATATCAGTTCATCCCAAAAGTAATGCCGTTTTTAGCATTAACTAATTAAGTTTTGAAAGAATATAAAAGATAAATCACTTGTTAATTTAATTAATTATATATATTTTCCATTTGAATAAATAAAAACTTCCAATGTTGTAAAAGCTTAATTCGTATTTAGACAAGCTGAGACACGTTTGAACAAGTACAGTACAAAAAACGACATTACTTTTGGGATGACCCGATATTTAAATATTTTTCATTAAATAAAAAAGCGAGTTATTTATATGAAAACAAATAATGTAAAACTTTATAATTACCATGCCTAATATGGCATTAATCATCGTTTTCGAGTTGCTATTCAGATGGTCAATCAGAGAAGGATCGAAATCTTTTATCCAAGCTGCCAAATCAACATCATGAGTGTACGGAATGATAGAGCATTGTCTATACCAACCTAATAATTCATCAAGAATTTAATCGAATATCTATATTTTTAAAATTATTAAGGTAAAAAATATATATTATAGCTTAATTAAAATACACTGACGGAAAAAAAAATCCCAACACCAAGAAAGACTTGTGTTAGATAAATTCTAGAAGTGTATGACTTCAAATCTGTATATCCTTCCATTAAATTAGAGCCGGCGTGTATTCTACTATATAGATTTTTCTTGAAGCACCTTCCGTCAGAAACTTTTTATTTTGTAAGAAGTATTAATATGTATAAGAATGTCGACTTTGTTGAAAATTTATTTTTTAAATAAATATTGCTGTAATTTGTATATGTAGCTATCATCCTGCCATCTGGCTGTAATTTGTACACGTAGCTATCATCCTGCCATCTGTATGCCAGATTTAGCCTGATTTTTTGTCGCTATCATCCTGCCATCTGTATGCCAGATTTAGTGATATACCATCCTGCCATCTGTATGCCAGATTTAGCACTGATTTTTGATAAATTATTGCTTTTATACGTTTTTTACTCAAGATTAGTCTCAGAGCCTTTTAAAAAATTTTTATACATTTTTACTCAAGATTAGTCTCAGAGCCTTTTAAAAATGGCGGATGGTCATACGTTTTTTACTCAAGATTAGTCTCAGAGCCTTTTAAAAATTACGTTTTTTACTCAAGATTAGTCTCAGAGCCTTTTAAAAATGGCGGAGATGTTTTTTACTCAAGATTAGTCTCGGAGCCTTTTAAAAATGGCGGATGGTGAATTATTTCCTCAAGATTTGTCTCAGTGCCTTTTAAAAATGGTGGATGGTTGCTATCATCCTGCCATCTGTGTGCCAGTTTTATCACTGATTTTTGATAAATTATCGCTTTTTATACGTTCTCAAGATTTGTCTCAGTGCCTTTTAAAAATGGTGGATGGTTGCTATCATCCTGCCATCTGTGTGCCAGTTTTATCACTGATTTTTGATAAATTATCGCTTTTTATACGTTTCAAGATTAGTCTCAGAGCATTTTAAAAATGGCAGATGGTGAATTATTTCTCTGTATTAGTCTCAGAGCCTTTTAAAAATGGCGGATGGTGAATTATTTCTCTGTTGTCTCAGAGCCTAATAAATGGCGGATGGTGAATTATTTCTCTGTATTTCATCTCAGAGCCTTTTAAAAATGGTGGATGGTGAATTATTTCTCTGTATCCAGAGCCTTTTAAAAATGGCGGATGGTGAATTATTTCTCTGTATTTCGTTTCTAAATCAGGGGTGGGCAATTATAAATTATTTCTCTGTATTTAGTCATTCTAAGTCATTAATTTTGAAAAATAGTTAAAATATAATAATATATGTTGAATTATTTCTCTGTATTTAGTCATTCTAAGTCATTAATTTTTCAAAATTAGTTAAAATATAATAATAATAGCATTTTCAAACAAAGGGGGATAGGTTGTCACAGCTCTCCTCTTAGTTAACATAATGTAACTAGCCCATAGCCTAAGGTCATGTAGTTGATCTTGGATGGATACTGTTTGACAATAATTATGCACCCTTTGTCTACTAACTACTTGTTTCGACTGCAGATAACACAAAAATTACTTTATTATTTAAATTTTGTGTTAAATTTAAAATATAACTAATATAAACAAACAATCAGCTGATTTCGAAAACCTTTGGATATTTCCTGCCATAATTTAGAACGCCGACTTCTGCATCGATCGTCAAGCATGGTATAGGTTGCTTTGTTTCTCTGATAAATAGAAATTTATAAATATTTAAATAAAACTAATTTATCAAATTTTGTGTGGAAAAACAGCAAAATCATACTATTTGGAAAGGGCCAAACTTTATGTGTGGAAATCAGCAAAATCATATTATTTGGAAAGGGCCAAACTTTCCGTAAAATCATATTATTTATAAGGGGCCAAACTTTCCCAAATTATAATTAATTGGAACAAAATATCGGTAAAGAAGTACATAAAAACTAAGAAGGAACTGTGGAACATGATAGAGCAAGTCGGACAAATTCGGACAATCCGTTCTTGAATTTTTATCGGTCCAAAGATCACAAATGTATTAATTGATTCAGATTAAATTGGAATTAAAGGGTTAATTAAAATTTATTAAAATATCAACGTAAAATAAAATTTTTTGTTAATACAACAGAAATATGAAGAATATGATAAAATTTGTGATTTTAACCATTTTTTCTCTATTTAAGCAAAAATAATGAAGTTATTGGGTTTTAAACTTTGTCTCAGCTGCCGAGTTGTAGGAGCGCAAAGCAAGGTGGGCGTGTCTCGGCTACCGAGGCAGTAGAGCGGTAAAGGTTAAAATTAAGCAAAGGAATATTTCACACCTCCATAAACAGACACCCTGTTATACCTTGATAAAATTTCATATATTCTGTTGGATCATTGTTCATTATCACTTTCTCATAAAATTGAAAAGTTTTCATGAAAACATTTGAAAAGCTTTTAATAATAAATCAACAGATACTAATTAATGAAACTTCGCATATTATATATTAAATAATGATGATGGACATCAACAACTGATGGGAATTAAAATGTTGCTTTTAACATAGGCATCAAAATATCTCTATAAATAATTTCTCAATTAAATTTTTATTAGATATGGTAAACAATATTTTTGTGATATATTTATTCTTCGATTACAAATTTCTTTTATTCTGATTTATAGTTGATTTTATATATGCAGTTGGAAATCACATTTTTGAGAATTACTAGTGCTATTAGTTTCCAAGAAAAATGCATATTTGGTTGATAGTGTTTATATTTAGATGATGAAGTTTTTGATTGAAACTGATTTGCAATTGTAGTGCAGTATTACAGTTTTAAAAATCTTTATCTTTAAAAAGATTTCTATCAGTTGGTTTGATCTGTTTTTCTAAAATATTACTGCTTGCAATATTGAAATTATCAAGCAAAAACAAATGATGATGATGATACTTTGATTTTTCTTAATTTTATTTTAATGAATATTATAGCAAGCATAATTTTTCATTAAATATTATTACTGCAATGTGAATAAATTAAAATAATAAAGTATTATTTTGAATTGATAAATATGGTGAATATTTCACAAGAATTATTTGATATAGAGCAGTGGTTCTCAACCACTGTGCCGTGGCATGCTAATGTGCCACCAAACCTTTGACAGTGTGCCACGAAAAATTAAGAATGAATTGTATGTATGTGTAAGAATTGTATGCATATAATTGTATGAATCATATATATTAATAGTGAAACGTGGCTGGCTGGATATCTCTTTTGCAGTCGAACCACTGTACCAGTTTCTATAAATAGGGTATCATTAGAAAAATATAACCCTCGAATTTCTGCGACAGCCAAAATTTTTTTTTGTTTTCATAATTTAAAAATTAAGGAATAAAAATTAAATTAAAATTATAGGTTTCTCTAAAATCACAAAATCCGCAGGTGGCACTATAACTTAATAAGAGGTGCCATTTAATGATTATTTGTACATGTATGTATAACAAAATCGCAGGTTGTGCTATAACTTAATAAGGGCCATCATTTAATGATACTGTGTATGAGTATGTCTGTAATCTGAATGTAATAAATAAGAACAAATACAATAATCTGTTAATAAAAATTCATTGTTAAATCTAGATTATTATTTAAAATATTTAGGTGTGCCGCCAAATTTTAAAATATTAAAAAGTGTTCCTCAACAGAAAAAAGGTTGAGAACCACAGATATAGAGAATAATAATAATAATTGATAAATACCAGTAATCATTTGCATATGTAATGATACTGTTCTGTGTTTTTAAGGTGCTAATATTACACAATAAATAACTTACTCAAAATTGTTAACTGATTTACATTCATTCATTTCAGTATTCACAAAGCACTTATTTGCCAATGAATACTGTATTTGTAATCAAGTGAAATTTGATATTCATAATTTTTTAATTTTATATTTCTCTTATTTTTCATCAGAAAATTCTGAAATTTTTGCTTAGCTTCCACTGGTTTCTCTGTAATGATTGAATTATTATTATTAACTTTTTAATTTTCTCAATTTAAGAAGGATTTGTTACATATTTTAGGTGAAAGGTTAAATGATTTTTATTTTTTTTTGTGATAGTTTAGCCATCAAATTAAATAATATTTCTAGGTATTCACATATCTGCTGAATAAACAAATCATAAATCATGAAATTCTGATAATATTTCAATGTAATTATGTTTAAAAACAAACATTATGGAAATTTTCGTAATAGAATTACTATTATATAATTGTAATAAAAGTTGTATAAATTTATCAAAATTTTATTTATAAACAATAAATTGCATAAAGTTATGACTATCCATTCTAATAATGATTACATTTGTAATATCATAGACAAAATGCATTCACCATTTGATGTAATAATATTCATTATAAATAATAATTCAATTTATAGATAATTGTGCAACTAATATTGTCAACATCCTTTCATCTTTCAGATTAATAGTCAACCCAATTTTAAAGAAGGAAATGAAAATATTTATAACAGTTACTAAATGTATCATAATAATAAAACACTTCAGAGATAATATGAATCACAATAACTTCAATGCAAATTTTTACAGTAGAAGGTTGTCAAGAATATAGATCATTACAGCAGCAGTCTCAAACTTATTTTCTTCCTAAGGCCACTTTAGATATATTTAGTTGACTGGAGATGTCACATTTAAAATTAATTCCTTATTGGGAAAAAAAATGTTTTGTTTAAGTTAAATAATCTGAAAGGTCAATATTTTAATTTCTTTAATCTGTTCATATTCAGAATTATTAAATTGTAAATGATAGAATTTTTTTAACTTAAAAATTTATTATTATACTGAATTTCAATAGTTTATTAAAATACTTCATGAAATATTTGAAAATCATTTTAAATAATGATAGAAGATATTTGAAAAAATAACAGTGTGTTCTTGTGATTATAATAATAATGTGACACTGGCCATGAGTTTGAAAACATTTCTCTACAGTATATTTTAACTTATGCAAAAAGTAATTGGAACATTAAATATATAAAAGAAAGATATAAATGATGAAACACAATTTTTAAGCAAAACTTACTCATATTTTGTATACAATATTGCTATAATATGATATATATACTTCATTTGCTATTCAGCATTCTTTTCATTTGAACTTATGCTGATTCCACCATTAAATTTTATAGATAATAAGTAAAAGTATAGTTCTTCAACATAAACTAGAATTCCAATTACATAAGATAAATGGGAGTCACAATTATCTTGAATATTTAAAGCTTAGTTAATAGTTTGTTAAGAAACACTACAGCATTCTAATTATATCAATTATATATTTAAAAATAAATTTGATTATAACATTCATACGTACAGGCTTTCCTCAATTTGTGACCATTTTAATTACAAACTTTTACACTTACAAATATGCTATTTCATTTTCAGATTTCAGAAAATTTCAATAAATGTTTGAGAATTTTAAACATTATGATGGTAGAATGCTCTAGTAACAAATATAATGTAAAATTACATTATAGTGATTAATTAATTTGATTACATTACATTATAGTGATTAATTTATAGTATTAATTTATTAATTCAAGCAATTCAGTTTTCTCATTAAGCTATAAAAATCCATTTCTTTGCTTCTAGAATTTACATACTTGTCAAATATCAGATACACTAATTAAGGAAAAATAAATAATGTAAACCAAATATCCATGATTCAGGAAAATGTTATATTTCTTAAGTAACAAATAAGTTAGAAATCTAATAATGAAAATTATTAAGAGCATAAATAATAGAGACTAAAAATTTATTAGCAAATTTTCAAGTCATATGCTCAAAATTCAACAAATAACTTTTTTAATTAATTCAAAATAAAGTTAAAATTTAAATAATTATGCTATTAAAACAATAATATCAATTCTTCTAATCTTCTTAAATGATGATGTTACACACATCAAAAAAAGATTTCCATACCATTACAGTTAACATCATATCAAGAACTGTGTTTGCTTTTAATATTTATTTATAATGGCTTTAAAATGTCAGCTTTCACTCTTTTCTTATATTTAAATTCATCCAATGGTAAGTTATTGAGTTCTGGTATCAACAGTCATTGTAATATTTTTATAATATCACTATAGTTTAGTCTATTCATAATTCATCTAAAATATAATTTCTAGCTTTAAATTCTTGTAATATTAGACATTAAAAATCAAAACAGTTAAAATATGAAAGAGGTTATGTATACAGTAATTTCCAAAGTTATTTTGTACATCATTCAAAGATTGGTAACATTATTCAAGATAATATAAATCAATTCAAATTTGAAGTGATTGGTTTCAGACTGAAACTTTTGACCATGAAAATCAGATATACTTATTGAAAGATTTACAGAAAATATGAATTTAGCAAATTGAATGATAATTTAAGAAAGAAATGGCATTCTCTATTGAACTATAGCAAGGGCATCTGGATAATTGCTAAAATCTAATAATGAAAATTGTGAAGAACAAGCCTTTGACTATGATTTAAAAATAAATCAAGCACTGGATTTTGCAAAATAAATTTTTCTCATAAAAGCAAACATGCATCATCATTATTCTTTCTCTTATTTGTTGCTCATTTGAATCAGTCCTCAAGAATCTCAATGCAGCTTCAATAAGTCCAATCCCCTCCATTAATTTTGAAATTGTCATGATCTGATCTGCTGGCTCATGTTAAAATTAGATTCTTCAAGCAGACTTTGTTTCTGTATTTCAGTAAGATCATTAAGTTGCTCATTATGAATCTAGCATCTCAAATGACATCTTCAGAAATAACTTCTAAATCAAGTTTTCTGCCATGTAGGATTCTTGTTGCTTAAGCAACAGAAGTACATATAGCAGAAAACTTAATTTGGAAGGAGCAGGATCAGTTTTTGAAGTGGTGTCTAAATTATGAATAAGTTATGAAGAAAAGGCTAATATTTTTCCAGATATCCTTTATTGTTTTGACAGAAACTTCTGTCTATGAGTTCTTTTAATCAGTGCTGCGCTAAAATATTAAGTCTTCCAAAAGTCATTCAATATTTTTTTTATTTAAATTTTATACTGCTTTCCATCCTATACTAAGGAGCAATGCATTTCAATGCCCTTAATAAGCTGCCCATACATGTGGTGAGATTTTTTCTTGTTTTATGTTGCTTTTCTACTGGAAATAATTAATTAGTGAAGTTATTTCAGCATTCACCAAAGATTGCCTATATCTGTTAATGGTTCAGCTATGAGGTGAGAAATTAAATCACCAAATTCCATACTTTCCATATTATCCAAGTTTTTGATTATCTGAGGCTCCCTCAGTCAACATTACTTTGCATAATTGGGACTCTGCTGTAAGCCCAAAATGAAGATCCCATTAATATGACTAGACTAAGTAGTTTTCATATTAACTTCTTACTTGTAAATCACAATAAAAACTGTAATATTGTTTTATTTATCATTTGAATTTTGAAATTGAATTTATGACGTTTATTATCTAATGTTATAATTGCTTTCTTTATACCAATGGTGAGCAATTTGCAGGCTATATGCAATTCCTAAAATACAGGCATATGCAGGCTATATGCATTATCTTTCAATTTTAATATAGCTCTTAAATTAATTTCACAATTAAGAAACATTTTTAATTTAAAATTATAATTTTTCAACAAGAAATTTGAAATAGTAAGATCTGTAAATAATTCAAGTAAAAATTATTTTCTTTTATAAAATCATGATTACAGATAGTCCTCGACTTGTGACAATTCATACTTATAGTGGTGATGTCATTGATAAATTCTGCTATTGGTCAGTGCAGTTGACAGTTCAATTCCTCATCCAATGATTTGATATATGGAAAGTGTCCTTTTTTTGTCTCTGATTCTTATAGTTTTGTGTTCTTTATGTTTATTATGATAATATATAGTGTCCTAGTAAACATTAGTATTAAGAAATCCATAAATTTCAGACATTTTTTTCTGACTTCCGACTATTTTTAACTTACAACAGTGGGTTTGAAAATTTTGAAACCACACTTCGTTGTAAGTCAAGGATTATCTGTATAGCTGCAATTATTTAGTTATAATTCCAATAGTCAGTTATTTCATAGACCTTGTAGCTGTCTCTTATGTACAAGTAATGTAGTCCCTGCATGATATTTAACTTTTAAAAAGTGGTTTTGTGAAAATGTTTATTCATTAATTGTTATACAACAATAAATTTTAATAAAATATAATTCAACTAAAATCAATAGAATAAATAACAATAAAATTAATGACATCAACACTTCATAATCTTTACATGCTATTAAAAACAATATCTGTTGAAGATTTGCTTGTTGTTTTTCAATTTATGCTCTAACATTTTTATTGAAAGGGTGCACCATTGATTAATTTTGCATTTTCGTGACTAAGAAGTATGCAATATTGTGTTGTCTATGTTATTGTATCCTATTGATCTTAATGAAATTGCACAATATTTTTTATTAAAGTTTATTATTTGTATTTTTTGATTTGAAAATACTTGATATTTTAATTTCAAATTGTTCATCAACTTAATAATCCTCAAGTTAGATATATTGTATCATTTAAAAAATTTTGACATAAAAATATTTTTCAAATCATAATTATCATTACTATATATATTTCAGTATTCTAATTTTATATAATTATATCACAATGATGGTTATTACTATAGTGTTATGATATATGATGATTTTACTATTGATAAGAAACATATTGTGCTATTGATAACTAATTTTTATATATTTATATTTCTGCCAGGCACTGCAGAATATTTTACATAATTATTACAATAAAGTATTAATAAAATAACAATGATGTATATAAATTTGACTTCATAATATTTCAGAAATCAAAGTTTTATCTAAGTTGAAGAGTTGTTGCATTATAATGATTCTTCATTTCTTATATAGACTAAATATTCTATGTATGTGCTAAATTTAACAGTTTCATTTCTTATAGTTATTTTTAAGAAAAATAGCTGTCCAAGAATTTTTTCTTGTGATATATAGAATTAAAAATTAGATTTTCTTTTACATATATGATAAAATATTGTTGTTTAATTATTTTCTGCAGTGCTTACTTAGATTGTCTATACATACTTTTGTAATGAACATATTTTAGATATAGCATAAAAGAAAAATATTTTATATACAGTCGAATCTCTGTTATTCGCAGTAGTTACATTCTGTAAATTCTTTGCAAATACTGAACCATTTGATGCCTATAGGAAATATAGAGTTAGATTCCTGTAAACCTTTCTTCCCAACATTTTCAGCCTTTGTTTGCTTTATGTTTTAGTAGTCAAATACACGAATATGGAATCTGCAAATAACAAGAATCGACTGTATTATTAAAATGAAATCTGAATTAACATTTAATACTTTTTCTTTCAAGGATCAATCTGAAAATGGATCCAAGTGTAGCTGCTAAGATTGTAGCATTACAACCAGCTGTAGAAACAGCAATCATGAATGTAGCTAGTGATCCAGAAATATTAGCAGATCTGACACCTGAAATTGGTCAGCTAACTGATATTGTGAAAAAACTGTGTAATTTAAATGCTGCACAATTTGGAAAATGCACTGAAGATAATACATCAGTGGAAAAAATGTAAATTTATTAATTTAATTTTTTTAATTAAAAATAGCATTATCTTGAATTTAAGATTCAATATATTATATATTTAAAATTTATTGAAATCAGTTTATTTTACTTTAAGAGATAAAATATCAGAATTTTTCATATTAAAAAAATTTAATTTGAATTTAAATATAGGTAAAAAATTTTAATAAAACTTTTTTATAGGCCAGTATCAGCAGGACCACCAAGGAAACAACCTCGTTTGAGTTCATCAAGAGGTGGTGGTGGTGGTGGTCAAGGAAGAGGTGGAAGAGGAAGAGGAGGAAATTACGGAGGAGGATTTCGTAGTAGTTATGGAGGAAATCAAAATTATGGTGGCTCAGGAAAATTCCAAGGAGGAGGAGGTGGCGGTGGTGGATATAATAATGATAATTTTGGAAGTGGAAATAATTCTGGAGGATTTAATAGAAATAGTGGTTTTCGAGGAAGTGGAGGTGGTGGTGGTGGGAATTTTCGTTCAGGTTTTGGTGGTGGTAGTGGTGGTGGCAGCGGTGGTGATGATGGGGGATTTCGAGATAGTGGAGATAGAGGATTTGGTGGTGGATCAGCTAATAGAGGTGGCTATGGATCTAGAGGTGGCAGTGGCGGAGGAGGAGGATTTGGCAGTGGTGGAGGAGGAGGATATGGTACTGGTGGAGGAGGTGGATATGGTAGTAGTGGGGGTGGATTCGGCAGTGGTGGTGGAGGAGGTGGATTTGGCAGCGGTGGTGGAGGGGGTGGATTTGGCAGTGGTGGTGGAGGAGGAGGATTTGGAGGTGGAAGAGGAGGCGGATTTGGAGGTGGAAAAGGAGGAGGAGGATTTGGAGGTGGCTATGGATCCCGAGGTGGCAGTTTTGGATCAGGTAGTGATGACGGATTTGGAGGAAAAAGTTTTCAAGGTGGAGGAAGAAGTGGTGGTTTTGGAGGAAAAAGTTTTCAAGGAGGAGGAAGCAGGAGTGGCTTTTCTAATAGAGGAGGTTATGGTGGTGGTGGTGGCAATTATCAAAGTAATTTTGGAGGTGGTGGTGGAGGTGGTTATGGAAACAATGATTTCTAAAGACATTAGAATTATTGATATTCTAAGCATTACATTTTAAACACACATTTCATTTCTGTAAGTCCTATATGTGATTGTTCATTCATTCTGTAGTGTTTTGTAAAATAATTCATTTAAAAAAATAAATAAAATTTTAAAATAGTTATATTTGTTTTTAAAAATATTTTGCATTAAAAATATATCCTGTTTCTAGTTAAGCTGAAGATAATATACTGACAAATTAAAAACATTAAAATTTATTTTTATTCATAGTTTTCTTAAGTTGTAATTTTTCAATGTTTGTTTTAAAATTTAACATAATACAAAAATTCTACATAAATGATTTTAGCATTATAAAATAATTAAAATACTATAGTTCTAAATTTATTATGATGATTTTTTAGAACAATATTTAAAAAAAAAGGAATAAATGTTATGTACCAAACAAAATCGTGATTTTTGTTTTAAATGAATCTTCTATGAAGTATTTTAAAAGTACTATTTTTAATAATATAAATTTGTTCTTTACATAATTACTGTACTAAAACAAATTTTCCTCCTAAAGTACAGTAATATCCCGTTTAACGTGGGGGATACGTTCCAAGGAAACAAAGCGCTAAATGAAACAGCGTTAAACGAGGTTATTTTAACACGTAAATAATGAGGATAGGTGAAACAGGACAGTGGATATAAAATATATACATAGCATTTTTTTATAATTTTATTTGTAACATGTATTATTACTATCGTATTACATTAATTATAAACATTTTTTATTGCTAATATCGATTTGTATATTACATTAATTATAGACATTTTTTATTGCTAATATCGATTTGTATTAATAAATCATTCATGAAATAAATCTTAAAATTTAAAAATAAAAAGCTTTAAGAACAAAAAAGCAGTAATCAGATTTCAGTAAACTATAAACAATGAAAAAATAGCGATAAAAGAAAAACATTCTAACTTCAAAGAACTATAGTTTAAAGTGGCAAACTAAAATGGGATAATTGTTATTGTTATTACTGTAACATTCATGACCGATCATCATCATAAATTTAAACTCTGACAGCAGCAGACTTTCGTATGTACTACACTGCACTGATATCAAACGCTCTATGAGACGGCATAAGAGTATCAATGTAACAGATTCCTGCGATTTCGGATTTATGTAAGAACGGTTTGAAAAACCACGACAAAGTGAATCAATAAAATATAGAATTCGAAAAAAACCGCGTTATATCGAAACAGCGTTAAGCGGGGTCTTACTGTACATTTAACGATATTTATTGATAAATGAATGCAGGTTATTGTAATAAACTGAAATTGAAGGTTTCTTCTTTTTTAAATCCTTTAATGTTCATAATTACGTGTTTTAAAATGTTAAAAGTTTAATGATATTAACAGTTGAATAAAAAAACAAAACAACCAGTGTATTATTTAAAGGAAAAAGGAAGAAATTGCATATTTGTAGACAATTTTTTTTTTTGTAAATGCTGCTGATTAGTTTGTAGTCAAACTAAGCAGCATTTACAAAGCAAATTGTCTATAAATATCCAATTATTTACTGTTTTTTTTAATAACAATGATTGTTCTGTTTTTACTGTTTAACTCAAAATTCCACTATAGTATATATATAAGTAAAGGTTTTAAGAAATTTCATAACGAAATTTTATTTATCGAATTAGTAATTTCTATTAAATAGTTGCATTTGTCATTTCTTAATTAATTACAACAGTGGTTCTCAACTGCTGTGCCGCGGCACACTAGTGTGCCGCCAAACCTTTGACAGTGTACCGCGAAAATTTAAGAATGAATTGTATGTATGTAATTGTATGAATCATATATATTAATAGTGAAACGTGGTTGGCTGGATATCCCTTTTGCAGTCGAACCACTATGCCGATTCCTATGGTATCGTTAAAAAAATCTAACGAGAAAAAACTTTCTTGTTATTCATAATTTAAAAATTAAGGAATAAAAATTATAGTTTCTCTAAAAAGACAAAATCCGCAGGTGGCACTATAACTTAACAAGGACTGCCATTTAATTATGAGATGTACGAGTATGTGGCACTATAACTTAACAAGGACTGCTATTTAATTATGAGATGTACGAGTATGTCTGTAATCTGAATGTAATAAATAAGAATAAATATAATAATCTGTTAATAAAAATTCGTTGCTAAATATTTTAAATAATAATTTAGATTTAGGTGTGCCGCCAAATTTTAAAATATTAAAATGTGTTCCTCAACAGAAAAAAGGTTGAGAACCACTGAATTACAACCAAATAATTATAACGAATTACATAATTCTAGTAAATGTTAAAAAGTTTCCAGAAATTTCAGCAATGGTATGGATGATATATCATTTCCGAGGAAAAATCAATTACCAGTATATAAGATCGAATTGTATAGCATGTGTGAATTTACCTCCTAGTAAATATGTTTTATGAAACGTTATTTGTCTGATGATAAATTTATAAATAAAACAATTAGAATATATTGGATTTGTCACGTATTCTAGGAAACTATAATGAAATCATTGTTCTTCCTAAGATTAATTTTGTCCAATATGTATATAGTTGGGCGTAGGATAGATTGTTTTCACCTGAAGAATCTAGAATCGATTTCTCGCTCTCATTTTCTCTAGATTTTTCAACCAAATCGAATCCTGAATTGTTGATTCTCATCTTCAGATTGGTGATTCAAATGATTTCTAAAATGGGATATTAATGTATTTATCATGGCATTTATTCTTAAAATATATTTGAATTTAATTGAATAAATTCTATAACTGCTTTTAAAATAATTCGATATAATAATTATATATACATACACCCATTAATAACAAATGATTAATATTAGGTAATATATTAATGACCAAAAATGATGCGTAAAAATTATTCCATATTAAATCAGAAATATGAAATAATTTTTTTGATTTAATATAGAACCATACACTAACGATACCCTGTATCTAAGAATTAGTAAAGGTCTAATCTTTGGATTTCTGCAATAGGCAAAATATTTTTGTCTAATATTTAATTTTTAAATTATTAATAAAAAATTTTAATTTATATTATTGCTAACAGACGGCACTAAATATTAGCAATATTTGCAATATAGCGTTTGCATAGTTTAACTGAAGGGTGGGCAAACTACGGTCCACTGTCCGTGCACAAGTGTAAGATTTTTTTCAGTTGTATCACAAAAATGCTAAATTATATAAACAAACAACATAACTAATTAAATTTAAATTTTGTACGCTAAAGCGCCCCTATAGATCGTTGGGGACAACGAATTTTGAGGCAATGGCGGTTAAGAGGCGGCCGTGAAAATTCGTTGAAAATAAAACGTCGCTTTCCGATATAATCCAATACTTTCCTCTATTATGAGTACTTCGTATAAGAAAGTAAGATTTTTTAGCAAGTGGTCCTCTAGAGACCTTACTGAAGTCCGTATGGCCCGCGGTCAAAAAAGTTGATCACTTCTGGCTTCTGATTGGCGGCCGGATGGCCAAGTGGTAACTCCTTGGAGGACCCAGGTTCGCGTCCTGGGTCCTGCATCCTGAAAAGTTTTTTCGGGGTACTGGGCACGGCCCGGCAATCATCGTCCTTCACCATCCGGCTCAATTCACGAGTGTGGGTGCAGCCGGTGGTTGGAACTGGCCCCGCCCGATAGGAACTATCTTGTGTAGTGTAATGGCAATTGAATGAATTATAAATATTTTACAGAATAACTCTAAGATATGCTGCAACACAATTTTTTTTACTTATAATGACTAATTAAATAACTATATGAACTTTGATTGAATATATAGATACTTTTCTGGATCAAAAATCGACAATTTGATCGAAAAATCGAATCAATACTTCTTTTCCAAAATTCTGATCAACATAAAACTAAACATGGAAAATGTTTTGTTTTATGTTATTGATCAGAATTTTGGAAAAGAAGTATTGATCGATTGAAGAATTTCGATTCTTTTCTAGTAAATTTGCGAAGTATGACTGCTTAATAATAATATACCACTATTTCATGTACTGTACTTATTAAAATGATAAGAATATACTACACTATCTATCAGTGGCGGCTCGTGGATGACTTTTTGGGAGGGCTGAAAAAAATTATAATAAAATACGTAGTACGGACTGCAATGTTTGCAGCTCACGATATACATATCGCAAAAACGTATATCACGGGTTACCCCCACCTGCTCAATACACTGCATGCGGTGTGACTCGATAGTAATGTAATAGCTATAATAATTTAAAAATGTTTTCATTTTGGTGGGAGGGCTATAGCCCTGCAGCCCTTATGAGCGAGCCGCCACTGCTATCTATTAAATCCATCCTTCAACCTTGATCGGCCGGATGACGCGTGGTAAAGTATTCGCTTACCCCCTTAGACACAGGTCCTGTGCCTTCAATTCTTTAAGAGAAGTCCGGATGTGGCCCGTTGGACTTCAACGTCCTGGTTAACCCTATCACAGGTGTTAATTAGCTTGTGGTGAGCTCTAATTGTACCTGCCGCCGGATAAAGTATATCCCATCAGCGAAATGGACGCTTAATTAACATAATCTTCAATTCACCATGAATGTTAACCAATCCATGGTGGATTATGATGTATCGCCGCTAAATATAGCCTTCATAATTAGATGTTTCTGCTTGCGTGTCAAATACATTTTGGACGTCTCTAAAAACTATACAAATAGTATAGCTTTTAGGGACGTACAAAATGCCACCAAAAATCTTTCACTAAACTGAAAGTTTTGTTTCAGGTTATTTTCTTTGAGCCTGGGCCGAGTGTCCCTTTATTACGATGCTGCTCGTGTATCATGCTTAGGGTAATTTCTGCCTGGGCCAAAAATGAATAGCACCACCTTGGATCCAAGTTTAATCTCAGATTCTTATCTCTAATTTTTCAGGAGGAATTTGGGCCTTGCATTATGGTTGTACTCCATCTTTCACCCTTTCAATTGATGCCACTACGAGTATTGAGTGGTGGGCCCTGAAATGGCCGCCGACAAATATATTTCATGCGATAATTAATGGCGTAATTAAATTAACTTAAAATGGACCCGATTAATTAGAAAATGGAGTTTAAATAAATAATCACTGATTGTAAATTTTTTAAAACACAAGATCCTAATGTTTTATATATTTATATTTATTTTCAATAAAAAATTTGAGTTTTGAGAAATTTTTTCTAAATCATTTAGAATTGTATAACTTTTTTTTTGTTTTGAAATATAATAATCCAACATAATAACGGACAAATGCTGTATTGTACGTTCTTGACTGTAATTTTTCTCCTGATTGAAGCGTCCTCCAGTGTTAATTTTACAAATCAGCTAAAGAACTATTTTGACATATGCAGGTAAAGAAGAGTTCTGAATTAATTAAATGTGCATGTGTGAGAGATGTTGCATTCTATGCATGAAGAGATATATAAAATTCTTTCAATAAAGCTATTTTTATAGCAATTTATGCGTTTTTAATAATAATGAAAATGTTCAAAGGAACAATATACAAATACTTAACATAGCTTATTTTCAATATCAAATTAAATTCTAATTCTTTGTATTTTTTTTTCTATTATAATTTCTAAAAATTTCTGTATAAAACAGGATTATATGTAATAAAAATTCTATTTCAAATAAATATTATCTTATTTCTCAGCATTCTCTATTATAAAGTTTAAATAAAAATTCTATTTTTATTTTAAAAATTGATTATAGATTTTTCATTACCAATTTTTGATTTTTTAAGATTCATTGACTTATAATATGAACTTTCATAACTATCATCATGAATATATTTAGGATTCAGATTTATTAATGATTTATTTATTTATTCTAGTGAGAAAATGAATAACTATGCTGATCATGAAGGTGGAATTAGCTGGAGAGAGGAAGCTGAAACAGTTATAAATGATGTAAGCTTTGCAGTAAATACTATTAAGATTTCTGACACACTGCCACTTACGGAAAGAATCGCATATTTAAATATAGAAACCAAGGAGAACAAGAAAATGTGTATAGAAATGTCACCCAGAGGATTTCGAGTAGTTTCAGAAAGTTTTGACTTTATAGATATAGAAAATTTGCAAAAGGCTAAGTATTTTGAAACACTATATTCTTTACTGGATACTTACAGTTCTCAATACAGACAGTTATTTGGAAATGCTCTAGTAAATAAATTATCAAAACTTCAATGCTGAATGTTTCTTGCCATAGTATTAAATTATTGGTGTACTATAATTCAACTAACTTTTTATGAATTTGGTTCATAAATTCATGCTTATAATTTTTCTTAATACTCATTGTGTCATTCTAATAAAAAATTAGGCAGCAATATTACTAAAAGTTATCAAAGTGAAACTGATATTAAGTTTCAAAATTGAGCTTATTTATACAATATGTATATATATAAATAAAATATGCAATTTTAATAAATTAATCTTTGAATATAGCAAATATCATGAATATTATATGTAAACATAACTATATAAAGCAATGTTTATTTGTTATTGATATTCATATTTCAATAATTTATTTCAAAAATTCTTATGAGCTTTTTAAGAAAATTCAAGAAGCAATATTGCAATATTTACTATACAATAGATACAGTATATTAAGATGTAAAATTTTGTAAAACAAAAATGCATTTATAATAAAAAAATATGCAATTTTTGATTTTTTAACATGTAGACCAGAGAAATGTTTAAATAAAATGAAATTTATTACCAGAAGACATTTGAATATTTATTAATTTTATATTATTTCATACAAATATATTACACTACCAGTCATTGTTTATTATATAATTAATACTATATTATAAGATTTAGTTTTAAATGATATTTAGTAATTCACAAATACAATAGGCACAATAGTTTCTTTCATGAATATTTTTGAAATACAATTACTCAGATAATAGCCCAATAATTGAATGAATAGAAACATGGAGATTATAATCATATTGATTATAACAATTGTTTAATTATAATTCACTGCATTAATTATTAATTATAAGATTAATTATAACTATATTATAGGATTTAGTTTTAAATGATATTTAGTAATTCACAAATACAATAGGCACAATAGCTTCCTTCATGAATATTTTTGAAATACGATTACTCAGATAATAGCCCAATAATTGAATGTATAGAAACATGGAGATTATAATCATATTGATTATAACAATTGTTTAATTATAATTCACTGTGGTCCTGTGTAAACAATAATTTGATACAAATCAAATTATTTGGTATTTTGTCATCAATTCACTTTCATTGTTTGAAGCTTTATTTTCAAATTGAAATACATATAATTTGGACATTAATGCTTTCAAATATTATTTAGAAATGTTTATGATGATGATTTAATATTTTTCTAATTTTTTCTTTTGTAGAACTATATTGATATAACTATTCATATAGTTATGAATTTTAGTTATATAAATTACAAATATGAATAAATTATAAATTATGATAAAAGTTTTAGACTTCATAAAATTTGAAATGTGTGCACATCTTTTTAATATGCAATTAAATCTATATTAGATTTTTATAAAAACTTTTACATCAGTGGCATTGACGATAAAAATAACTCAACTGTAATATTTACAAAAACTAACTCCAAATGCAATTTAAAATTATTTCAAGTTGCTTTTAAATTATAATCTTTTATATATATATTATTATGTAATTATCCTTTTTTCATAATTTGAAAAATAATGTTGCCTTATATATCTCACAAGTCAGATAAATAAGCTCTTATTATATAAATATGTAATATTTTTCCATAATATTTAATTATTACAAACATGCAATTTTATATAATAAATAATATGTAACACACTTCAGAATCAATTAAATTACAGAACTGAAAAATTATATTTAAAAAAATTTGCAAGATATTAACATTTGGAAAATCAGTTATTGATTTCATGTTAATCTTTTAGTAATTAAATTTACTTTATTTAATAATTTTAATTAAAAAATTACAGTGGAAGTGTTAATGGTAGACACATTTCTATAATACAGTAATACATTTCCAAAAGCATTAATTACTGGCTTATTTGTCTTTGTTTCTATTGCATATCATATGTATTATCAAAATTTATTATTAATGCTGCAATTAACATAAATTATCATGAGAAGAAAATACTTGAATTTATTATATAGCATTTTGATTTAAATTATAATTTTTAATAGTTAAAAATTAATATATGAAAGTAATTAAAATTATATATTTTAAACAAAGTGACAGAATATATGATCTCAAAAATTGAATTAACTATTATGGATGTTATAATATGGAATAAAATGAAATTTGTTTCCATGATCATACTGTTTTATGAGAGAATGTAATGAAAAACAAAATTCTTGATGCATAGTGATATTTTTAATTTATTGTATTGTCATCTCCTAGACCTAAAGAAACATATATGATGAGAGAGAATCTAACAAGATCTGAAGAATGTTGTTGACAGACAGGTGTCTATGGTAAAACACAGAATAACAAGGGGGAGAGTTGCAATCGCAAGAGCAAAGGAAGAAGAAAATTCTCTCTTGACACTGACATATATCCAATATCATATAATGCATTAAAAACTTGCGTTTATTTATCTGGATTCTAGTTGAATGAATAAAACACATTACATCTATATTTTAGAGATCATGATGTAAGGTTCCTGCCTGAAAGTTAGTCTTTCTTGGTTTTTCCACTGATTAAATTATTTACAATATCTTGAAATTTATAAATTGACTAATGGAATTTGATGTCCTCAAAATATTGAGCAAATTTTATAAGTTTCAAATGCAAACTTAAAAAAATATTGTCAAATGCAAAAGAAAAACATATAAAATGTTTTTCAGACTTAGAATTGATCGAATAAAACCACCTATTGTTAAGAAAATAAAACCTGATTTAAGTATAAGAATTTTTCCTATATCCTCACGACAATGTCCTGTAAGGTGCGGTTTCCACTGTACGATTTCGTCCAGCAAAACGGATCCGTATAGCCGGTATCCTAGCAACGACCCGTTTACGGACAGCAAAATCACGGAACGGATCGACTAGACTTCTATCCTACTTTCTGCTGGATACGGATCCTTACGGATTGACATCACCGATTCGATAGCCAATAAGAAACTACTTTGTTGTAAACGAGAGGTTTGAAAAACATGGCGGTAAACGACGAAATACTTATAAATTTGGTTGGTGAAAACGTTTGTCTTTACGACAAATCC
>AYEL01056489.1:0-11151 GCA_000484575.1 Olivierus martensii
AGTTTTCTGAAAATCTTTCTAATAGATTTCATAAGTTTTGCAGATGTTGTTTTTTGTGTATTGGGTGAGTCTACCTAGTTCTGTTCTGATTTCGTTGATTTGTTTTTCGAGTCTTTTTGCCAGGCAGGTTTTATGTGGTGTTTTGTGTTTGTGCCCAACTTATTTGGAAGTGTTTTAAGGCCAAAGTGTGTAGTGACAGTGACAGCAGCAGCATAAATAAATGTGTGTATTTCTATGAGTGTTGTTTCTGCATTAATAAGTTTTGGTAGAATGTGTGTGTTTATACAATGTAGTGTATTGTTAGACTGTTGTGAGTTGTAAAGTTTAGGGGTGCGTGGACATTGCGTGGGATCCGTACCTGTGAATTTGGTTAATGTTTCCTGGAGTGTGTCAATATCAAAATTTATATCAAATTAGTATAGTAAGTATATAAATAAATAGAATTGGCATAGCTCAATTATTGATAAATATTGGGTCTACCAGAAAGTTCTGTCTTTTTTTGAATGAAAAGAAAATAATACATTTTCAATACATTTATTAATATTTAATGAACAAGATAATTTCCATTGTTACTAATGACCTCTTCTCAGCAAGATGGTAATTTGTTAATTCCATTTCTGTAAAATGACTCCTCTTTGGAGGTGAAAAAACTAAAGCAGTGCTTAGCTGACATCTGCTTCATTTTTGAACTTTTTTCCCTTCAAAAAATTTTGTGGGGAGAGAAACAGATAATTGGATGGTGCTAGGTCCAGAGAATATGCTGGATGATAGAATTTCCCAGCCTAGCTCTGTGATTTTCTTGCGAGTTACCAAAGCAGCATATGGCCTGGTGTTGTGGTGCAGTATGATTTGCTTCCTATTGACCAGTGCTGGTCTCTTTTCCTTGAGTGTTTTGTTAAGATCATCCATCGTGAACAATACATTTCCGAATTGAGCCTTTCTTTGGTTTTGAGAAGCTCCTAGTTTATTGATCCTTTGACATCCCACCATATACACAGCATTTTTTTATTGATATTCAAGCTTGATTTTGAGGTGGAGGAAGAATGTTGTCTTGGCTCACAGTATGCTCTTTTTTCACAATGTTCTCATATGTAATTCACTTTTCATCACTGGTTATTATCTGATCTAAGAAAGGTTCATTTTTGTTCTGAGCAACTAGCGATGTGCAAATGACAACTTGGTCATGTAAATTTTTTTCATTTAATTCATGAGGCATCCATCTGAAATATTTGTACACCACTGCAAGTTTCTGAAATGGTTTGTTGTGTTGAGTTGAGCTTTTCTGCAATCTCTGATGTTATCAAAAAAGGATCTTGCTGTATAATGGTCTTAACAATATCGTCATTGATCAGAGATGTTTCCCAAAGGGTGGCTTGTCATTAAAGTCAAAATTGCCTTCTTCAAATGTTTTGAACCATTTTTGCATGTTCTATTGGAAATTGTATCTTCACCAAAAACTTTCACCAAATTTCTATATGCTTCTGTACATTTCTGCCTTGTTGAAATTCATATAGAATGCAATGCCGTAAATGCAATTTATCAATAGACATGTTTACACGAACAAATCTCACTTAATACTGAGATGATGAAACTTGTTTCAGTAAATTTAAAAGACCACATATATAGAAATACAATGCTAAAAAGAGGCAGTCATATATGTTTCAAATGAACAATTTATGTGTGTTGAAATTTGAAATTACATTATTGGACAGAACTTTCTGGTAGACCTAATATTTTGTCTTTATTCTAGAGTTAATAACATGATTATTGATAAAATATCAGGTTATTTTGAAATTCAAGACAGAAAAAACTGCAATGGTGACATTTATATGTGTTTATCATCTAAACAACATGCCAAATTTTAACCCTTGAGAGTATCTCAAGGGTTAAAATTTGGCATGTTGTTTAGATTATTTAATTAATAAGATTTTTTTCAGCATAAGTATACAGTATATCTGATATAAATATACAATATTTTTCATGATTATTTTAACAAGTTTTTTAATGGTGATTTCATAATATAGTCCAGCTGAAATTATAATCGAGAATATTAAATTGAAGTTCAGATAGTAAAATTGAAAAAAATATTTTTTGTAACTTTAAAACTGACTAAGAAGTTTATTTTTTATGAGATACTTATCCTATTAAGGTTTGTTTAATACAAATGCTTAGTAGAACAAATGTTTTTTAATCTAATTTTTAAGAAATAATTTTTTGATATCATGAACAAAACTGTTATTGATTCATGATAGCACACAACAAGCACTTATTTTACATTCAATCTATTTATAAAACCTAGATTTCATGCAAAATGTTATTTGTTTGCAGACAAACTATCTTGAATGAAAAATAGATTTTGTTTTTAATCATATATCATGACTTATCAATAAACAATTATGGAAAGAAAGAATTTGGGTTCATTTGTGCAGCAAACCAGAGTGGTTCATTTGAGCATCTGATTTATTTGCACAACCATCACTGTGATGATGATAAAAATTACAAAATGCAAATGCATATTTATACATCACCAATCATGGAAATAGTATAGATAAATCTTATTAATTAATTGAAATATTGTTAATTTCTTCAAAGCAGCAAGTTACTTGTGGACCATTTGAATGCAGCTGCAATGAAGCTCCACAGTTTTCATTATAAGAAATTTATTAATATTTACATTATATATTTTATATACATGTGCCATCTTGGTAAAATTGTTCATTAAATGCTAACATTGTGCTGAAACAAAATTTTATAAACTTTCTCTCTTAATTATTAATTTTTGGAATTGTGTTTGATCTTTAATTAATTTAAAAATATATGAATTTTAAATATACTTATTAGTAATATATATTGGTAGTATATACGAGGGTAATTCAATAAGTAAGTTACAAATCGAAGTTGCGACTCATTTTTTAATTAAGTGCGGGCAGTCATGCGCTAGATAGCAGCATTATCTAGTTTTATTGTGATGCACAACGATCATTCTGCGCATGACTGTACAAGACGGCGGTGCCTCTGAGTACATGTACCACGATAGAACAGCGTGCCGTTTGCGTTTTTTATGGGCAAAACATATGGAAGCAAAGGATATCCACAAGGAAATGCTGCCCGTGTATGGTGAACATTGCCTGTCACATCAGGCAATCCATAATTGTGTGCAGAAGTTTTTGGAAGGGCGGACAAGTATCGAAGACGAACGTAGAGCCGGTTGGCCGGTGGAGATCGCCACGCCAGAAATGTTGCAGTGCGTCGAATCGAACATCATCCGAGCAGAGAGGAGGGTAACCATTGACGCTGTAGCAACTGCTATTGGTTGTTCACGTGTATTGCAGTAGCCAGGCTTCAGTTGGTGCTGCTTTCGCCACCAGTGGCCAAGGAAGACTGTAGTAAACTTTCCGAATGTGAGCCTCTGCCTAACTCACAGATATGGACCTTATTAACCTGGGCGACGTCCGAGCCAGTGTGCTTTCGTTTTTAGTTTTGTATCATTGCATACTAGAAAAACACTACCGAGGTGGGGATACCTGCTAGCATTTAGTTGAGCATAGTGGAATAGCCTTCTAGCCCAGGGCGACCCTACAAGAAAAAATTTCTGATTTGTATCACCTATTCTGCCCACGTGCACCCCTCTGCCACTTTGAGGCAGCTTAGCAGGATTCAGGAGGGATTATTATTATTATTATTATTATTGTTATTATTAAAGTTTTTTTGATTTGATGTTTCTATAACTTGTATTCTTATATCATTGAAAGATTTTATTCTGGAAAATCAAACATAGTTGATTACAAGGAAAGACAGGCAATGGCAGGAAAATTCCGATTTTATCAAATGTTTGACTTTGTAATTTGTTAATGGTCATAACAAAGAATAAACGAATAGGAAACTTATGATGTTTCAAAATAAATGGCATAGTTAGGTCTGATGGGAATCAATTCTATTTTGGGAATCAACACTTTCTTCCCTTTGACTTTTTCCAAAATCACTTCTATTTCAATAGAATTATTATGCATTTCTTTTATAACCATATGTATTCCATTGATCAAACCATTTGAAAAACACCTCTGAACTGGTATAGGGAATCATAAAATGGCATCCGTTATTATGAGGGGCAGTCAAAAAGTTCCCGGAATTTCGTTGTAACTGTTTTGCTGCTCCTCATATTAGTCTGAATTAATTACTCTGATTTAACTAATTATTCTTGATTACTCTGAAATAATTTGCATAATGTTGTTTGTTTATCTCCTCGACCAAAGAAAGCATGTCATGTCAAATCCAAAACAAAAATGTTGCTCATTGAGTTTTTCGACAACGAAGGTGTGGTGCACCATAAATTTGTACCAGCTGGACAAACTGTTAACGGCCCTTTCTACATGCAGGTTTTGAAACGACTGAAGGAGGCAATTCAAAGAAAACATCCCGCAAAATGGCAAGGAGAATGGACACTGCATCACGACAATGCTCCCTCCCACACATTGCTTGTTGTGCGGAAATGGCTCACAGAAACGAATATTCCACTCCTAGACCCTCCAAGTGTCACACGATTCGCGGGACAGTCCCGCATTTCTGAAGCAATCCCGCTGTCCCACCCGCGATAGCTAAATGTCACACTTTTTGGCCGTTTTTTTTTATTTTGTTGTCAATAAATCTGATAAAATATTTATTAAACATTATACTTATACTGCTTAATATTGATGTCGATAGTCACCACACTCACCAGTTAAGCGTTAGATAGTACGAGAATAGCAACCAATGAACTTCGAACATCGATATATAGATGCTTTCGATAGCTCTTTCTTGTTCTCATTTTCTCCATTTTGTTCCATTCTAGAAAGAAACACCTAATAAAGCACATGCTCATAGGAAAACTAAATTTGACCTGAAATGAGTTTTGATGCATCAGGAAGGACAAAAATAATGACTTTCATGCCTTTTGCATTGTTTTCTGCGAAATATTTGCAATCAAGCATCAAGACAAGGAGGACAATGAGCGTCATGTAACTGGGCCCGAACACATGAAGAAACAAAGATGTAGACGAACAGATTATCACAAGGGTTTTTTCTGTCATTAATAAAATCAAGATAGCCGAGCACATTGAACAATGAGACAATATCAATCTTAGTATGTGCAAAAATAAATATTATAAAGAAGCATGTTTTAACAAGCAGATTAGCGATAGTGCACTGACAAAATGTAAGTTAGCTATGTGGATGTATAATAAAGTGCATACAAATTCAAAATAATAAACATATATAGATTTATATAAGAAATCAAAAATGAACTATTTGTCCAGCAAATGCACAGGTATGTCCCGCATTTTGACTCATTGTGTCCAGCAAAAGAAATGTGAGACCTTGGAGGGTCTACACTCCTCTACCAGCTTACCTGTCCCTACTCACCGGATTTAGCACCAGCGGATTTCTGGCTCTTCTCCAAGATCAAAAAGGGCCTCAAAGGAAACCGTTTTGCCACCATAGAAGACATCAAAACCAATGCAACGGCTGAACTTCGGAAGATACCAAACAGGACTTTCATCATTGTTTCCAGCAATGGCAGGAGCAGTGGAACAAGTGTGTGTGTTCTGAAGAAGCCTATTTTGAAGACGATTAAGTAAATGTGTACCTATATTGTGGTAATAAATAATTAGAACGAAATTCCGGGAACTTTTTGACTGCCCCTCGTATATTACAGTGCTATATGCAGATTTTGTCTTTTTAGAGGAACTACAATTTCAATTTAATTTTTAAATTATTAATAACAACAAATAATTTTGGTTGTTGCAGACATTCAAAAATTAGACCTTTCTAATGATACCTTATTTATAGAAATCAGTATGGTCGTTCGATCGAAAAAGGGACATCCAGCCATATTTGACTATTAATATATATCAGTGGTCAGCAACTGGCAGTCTACATGTGCATTTTTGATGGCCTATAAAAAGTTGACCATACTTATATAGCATGTGGCCCATATGTTGAATTATTTGAAAAATTCATTTTATAATACAAATAATAAATTAAAAATAATTTTATGCTTATACTTTATGATATTGCCATGCAATTTGGGATGAGTCATCAGGAGTTTGGATAACAAAGGCAACCTCACATCTCAGGTTATAAAGTGGATACAAATAATTTGATTAAGGAAAAACAACCACAAAAGTCACATTAAGCAAGGAAACAAATATATTATGATGCATAAACTATATTATTTTGAAACGATCCTAATTATATTGCCAAATTTATCTCTTGATAAGCTTAATGAAAATTTTAATGATTTGAAATAATTTAAATTAATTTAGCACCATCTTGTAATTAGAATATTTATTAATTAATCTATTAATTATCAAGGGATAAATTTGGCAAGATAATTAGGTTCATTTGGAGTAAATTCCCTTGAGGTTTGTATTATATAAAGTTATATTATTTTGTTTTTACATGATAATTTTTCATTTTTATGTTTGTTTCAAATCTTGTATTTTAAATATCTCTGTATTTTTTAAGATTGATATAATAAAAATTGATGATAAATATTTTTTCACTTATTATTTTCTCTTAATTAAATGATTGCAGCCCAATTATTAAAAATAAAAGTTGACTGTTGACAATAAGTCTGAAAAGGTTGCCGACTCCTGATATATATGATTGGCAATGTACTTACACATTGACTGTTACTAAGGTTATGGTTTAACTTAGTAACAAATATCAAAGTCCTGAACTTTCACAGAGATGCCATTTTGTTTTCAAATTTAAAAACAATTCAAGATTGTATAAAAATTTTAAATATTACAATAGTGAAATATATTAGCAATAAATACAAATACTCCATAGTTATTTAATCTATTTCCCATCAAGAAGGCAATATATTGATCAGTGAACTGTCAGTTTTAGAGAAGTGGTTTTTAACCTTTTCAAGGTCACAGAACACTTGATTGTAAAGAATATTTGCAGAAAACTATATCACTAAGGTCATAAAACAAACAACAAAAATATGCATGAACATGTATTTTATTAAAAATTATACATTACACAACAGTAAAAAAACATTACTTAAAAAACATATTTTTAAAAACTAACTCTTTTAGAAAAATGAAACATTTTTAAATCAAGTCTAATGCAATACCTGAGCTAATTGTCTTTTGCAAATTTGAGCAATGTCAGATCTAATATGTAATAAAGCCACTCTCCTTTCTTTGTCAATATTCTCTTAAAGTCTTTTGCATTTTTAGTTTTTATGTTCATTAATGTTGAAAAGCCTAGCTCAGATAAATACGATGTTAAAAACTATAGCAAAATCTTAAGTGCTTTTGTGGAAAGAGTTGTGTACTCAGCTTGGACAAAAATCCAAAATTCCTCAAAAATCAATTCAGAGAATTTCAATTTTAGCTAACCAACTACAAAACTTATTTTGTAAAACAATATTTTACAAAACTTACTTACATTTCTATATGCAATGTTTTAACAGAATTTATACAACTTATTACAATTATATACTTATTAAAATTTACATTTTAATAAAACATTGATTTTACGGGCTTTTTAATTGACAAATTTGTTTTATTAAAAAGGTATAATCTACATTCTGTGCGATGTCATTTTCGATGGAAAGGTCAATTGGTTGCAATGTAAATCTTACATAAATTTTATTATTTTTCTGTTATCATTTATCTACAGTTTACCAATTTATTGTGTACCAAATATTGTGTGCAATAAATAATTTGAACCTATATATTCATTACCGGTGATTATACCATTTATTACATTATTACATTCTCCCTGTTACTGTTTATTAAATTATTACATGAATCCTTGCTCTCTGGGATCAGGTGCTGCACAGTCTGCTCACCCTAACTTATGTATAAAAAATAATTATCTTATTATAATAATAATTGCAAAACACAAAATGTGCCAGCACCCTATGCGGGCACTCCGCTTGATCGTATGTTGAACTGATTCTGATTATAAAGTACCTATACAAAACACACAAACCAAATCACATCAAAAATGAACTTTGTCAAACCAAACATAATGAACAGCTGTAACTACTAAGGGTAGCCTGCTTAGTAGTTTATTCGAAAATGCAAGTTGAATTTTGTCTACATTATAAAATGCATACTGCACAATACACTAAGGACATTCAAGTACGCTTCGCTTTCATAATTTTGTGGAACACTTGTAACATATTCACAGAAGATCAATATTCTGGGGAACACCGGTTAAGTACCACTGGTCTAGAGGAATTGTTGATACTATCAAGTGATAAGTTTTTTTTTTTTTATCAAAATTGATTTTGATAAAAAAAAATTTATTTTGCTTCAGCAAATTTATTTATTTTAAGTTTATTGATATACATTAATTATTTTCCAATGTTAGTTCCTAAATATTTTTGAAAGCATTTTTGAATTTTAATATTTTAAAAAAGAGTTTAATGAAAAGATGTTTTGTATAAACTGAAATTTGTTGAATGTTCTTAATTTTTGATTTGTTTCTTTATTTTTTAAATTATTTTATTTATACTATCCAATTATATATTGAGATAAATTAATTATTTTGAAATTTCAAGCAAAGCTGAACTGTTTGTTTGATGAATGAATAGTTCAGTTTGGCTTGAAATTATATTTATTGATGAATAAAATAAGTTATGAACAAAGAAAATCGATCCATAGTTTAAAAAATTATTGATAAAATTGAAGTATTATGCAAATTTTCATTAATTAAGTTACGTCATATAATTAGTCGAAAAGTAACATAAATTTATTAAAATATTGTTATTTTTTAATAAAATACATTTATTGCTGTATCAAACTGAAAAAATAAAAAATATTTGTTAACTATTATATAAAAACCAATATTATTTATTAATTTTCATTTTTTATTTCATTTTCACTATTATGTAGGAAATAATAAAAAATAAATAAAAATAAGCAACAGTCTGCCATTTTAACCCGTTGAAGTCTGCAATTTTTTCAAAATAAACCTAATTAATATGCAAAAAATTAATATTGTGAAATCTTAAATAATTTTCATCGAAATTTTTACAATTCATTAAGTGTTTTATTCTCATTCTAAAGATGTAAAAAATTTTATCGAATTTTATTTTTTTCACAACTTTTCGTTCATTATATGAGATTGGAGAAAACATGATTTTTTTTAATGAAATCTTAGCCATCCAATGAAATATTTGTTATTTTTTGATTCTGGCAAGCCTTATGAATAAAATAAACTATGAATGAAGAAAATCATTCCATATTTAAAAAAAATATTGATAAAATTCAAGAATTATGCAAATTTTCATTAATTAAATTACATTGTATAATTAATTGAAAAATAACAAATTTATTAAAATACTGTCATTTTTATTAATATTTCATATTCATTAACTTGTTCTTACATAATTTGAACAATTCTTAGCAGTATTTTTAATAAATTTTTAAATTTATATCAAAAAATACTAATATATATAATAATGGTCTTATCTCATACATAAACAGCTGTAATATTCTTTACGTTTTTCTAATTAGACCACAGAAGGTTTATTGTAGCAACCCACCCAATATTACAAATTATGAAGTAAATGTTTGGCTGCAATTTCTCAGGAAGTGAATAGCTGCTGTAAAACAATAAAAGTGTCATGCCCATTTAAATGGCCATATGGTGTTTACATTTCATTTTTTGTGATTTTTTTCCTAAATTTTGGTGAAAATGAAATAAAAAATGAAAGATTACAATACATTTTTTGTTTATTTTAACAGAATTAATCAATATTTCCCTAACATCTAAAATATTTTTTCAGTTTTAAGCATTTTATAGCTCATTGTATGAAAAATTGATTTTTACTTGAAATTTCAAAAATATCATTTATCTCATCCCAAAGCTGGAATAGTTTTGATATATTAAACTACAAAATTGATAAGTTGGGATAAAAAAAATCAAATTTTATCAAGTGGTTCAATTATAAACAATGTTAGTTTACACATAATTTAAAAAATATTTTGGCAACTGAAAAAATTTAGGAATTGCCATCAAAAGTGAACATTTTCATGTAATCAGTATGAAAAAACCAATAGCTGGATTAAAAAATTTAGTTATGATTTTTTTATCACTTTGTTTTGACATCTATATACATCAATGATATACAGGCATAATTAGGTCATGAGATCTATTCACAGCAAAGGATCTGAAGGAGTTAATTTTTTTTTATTGAGATAAAATTAATGTATAATTAATAAATACACACAAACTTGCATGTTTTATGTTTATATATTATAATTTTAGTATAAATTTTGAAAATCTAATTTAAGATGTCTCATTTAATTATAAGAATAAAAATTTTGGATATTCAAATTTTACAATTAGATTTATTCCTCAGCTTAATCTAGATTTAGATAACAAAAATAATATCTTGTTTTACCTTTTTGTATCATAATCATGCAAAACATAGTTTTCCATAGCTAATTTCAATTCTGGAAAATCTTCACACACCCATCTATAAATCAATATATATGTATAAATATATTTTGTCATTTAAACTCTTATTTTTATGAGAATTATACTTAATAAAATATATCTTAGTATTTAACAGTTGGACCTCCATATATCGAAATTGAAGGTGTCTTAGAAAAATTTTGATATATACAGGTAGAAACTTCATTATATAGAAACCTGAATTTTCTCTAATGTAGTATAGCCGTTAAGTAATATTTTGTCCGTATCGCCTTTTTTCGCGGCCCCCTTGACGGCGGCGATGATGGCTCACGGTTTGTAAAACTCCAATTTAAATGATTTGAAAAAAGTTTTGGGAAAAAATATTTTTACGAATATATTAACATACAATCGTCAGTCGCAAACAAACTGATCGAAGGTGGGTGGTAATATCGGCAGTTACTTTATGGAAACTATTTATCATGGAAAACAGAAATAGTTTGTGTTTAGACCGAGAAATATTTATTTTCATAGCCCAGGATTTGACTATAATGTCATATTAAGGTAAGCTATCTTAGTTAGTTCACTTGAAGATGACTTTGTAATCAAATCCTGGATTGTGAAAATATTTTTCTGTGTAAACACAAACTGTTTTCTGTTCTCCTCGATCAAAAATGCTCGATTTACAAGAGCTAAAATTAGATAGTCATGTGTTATCTGATTCTGGTGTCG